>PVKM010049925.1:0-10842 GCA_004027735.1 Carollia perspicillata
AGCACACAGTTGCTCAGGATGGCCTCTGCAGAGCAAGGCGCACCTGTAGACCCCCGGGAGAGAAAAAACACACTGTGCTTCTGCCTTCAGAGTTGTTTTTGTTTAGGACTAGCATTAGCCTTGACACCCAACTTCTATTTTATTAATTCCGCACTTACGGGTCCTATTATAAAGGGCTTCTGATCTGAACAAATAAATATCCAGCCTTGTCAAACTAATGCCGGTTTTTAACAATTCCTGTTCACAAAACATGCAGTCTGTGGGACAATAAGGAGCTTCCTTGATGAATCCTTCTAGCCGAATGGTGATTATCGGGAGTGGATAGTGACAGACATCGAAAGGGCAGGCTGCTCTGGCCTGGCGGCTCAGTTGGTTGGGCGTCGCTCTGTACACCAAAAAGGTTGTGGGTGCGATCCCCGGTTGGGGTGTGTGTGGGAGGCAACCTATCAATGTTTCTTTCTCACATTGTTTTTTTTCCTCTCTACTCTTCCTTTTTTCTAACATCAATAAAAATATATCCTTGAGTGAGGATTTAAAAAATATATATATAAGCAATGCTACTTTTAGAAAGGAGTTGCACTGCTTTCTTAGTGCCCCCCTGCAGGGAAAAATAATCTTATTTCTGTAAACAGGTTACTTGTTAGGTTCTTTGGATGCTCATTTCCTGCCTAACATGGTGCCTGGCACATAGTAGGTTGGCAGTAATGGATGAGTAAATGGTGGAGTCAAGAAAACACTTCTACGTGAATATTCCGGATAGAGATAGTAACTATTCAATTACTTGAAATGTGGGTCAAAGGAATTTCCGGACAACTAGTTTTCTGTTATCCATTTGAAGATATGGTCAGAAAATATCAAAGAATGTCAGACGGAGACAGTCATGATCTTATAGCTCATCTAGTCCCACCCTGAGACAGTAATAAGTCAGATGACGACGACGATGACGATGATGATAATAATGATGATGTAAAAGCCATTTTTGAGACCCTACGATGGTAGACCTCATGTGACCTTTACTCCTGTGACCTCATGCAATCTTCACAATAACTTTTCGAGATAGGTATTATTTTATTTCACAGATGAGGGAAACTGAGGCTCAGAGAGGTGAAGTAATCTTATTATGGCTACATAGTCACTGGGTCAAACCCAAGTCTTTTTGGGGGACCCACAGCCCACATTCTTTTTCTTCACCAAATTTTCTGCACACACGGTCCTAGAGCTTGTCATCACTGAGGCAGGACCAGAAGTGCAGTCTCTTGACTTTTTGTCAGTGAGGCAATGCTAATCGAAGTGCTGCAAAGGCATGTTGTATTTTAACTCCACCTGTCAAGGGTTATACAGTGGGGGCCAGAGACAGTCCTCAGTCAGTCTGTTGCAGACTGGTCAAATGGGTTGGGGTTACCTATGGGATGTGGAGAGTAATCAGGGTGGAATGAGCCAGTGTGGGAGGAAAAGGTCACATAATCTGCAGCCATAAACTTGGTTTTAGGTCACGATTTTGTATCTTATTAGTAATGTGACCTTCAGCATGTATCCTCTTTGAACTTGCCTCCTTATTCACAAAATAGGAGCAATACAAGCCCTTACCTGACAGAGTGGTGGCGATATGAGATAAGACCATGTTTAGGGAGTGTTTTCTAGACTAAAATATGGTTAATGCATTTTTAAATTCCCAATCACTTGCATTTCTCTCTTTCTTATTTTGCAGTTTTTTGGTTTTGTTTTGTTTTAAAGACATTTTGTAAACATTTTAATTTCACTCTTTATATGCTTATTTGATTGTCTTGATGGTAAACAGTGACTTCCCCTTTAAAATAGGGATATGTGCCCTGGCCAGGTAGCTCAGTTGGAAAGAGGTTGTCCCAGTACACCAAGGTTGTGGGTTCGATCCCCAGTCACGGTACATAGAAGAACAAACCAATAAATACATAAATAAATGGAACAACAAATTGGTGTTTCTCTCTCTCTCTCCTTTCCTCTCTCTCTAAAAGTTAAAAAAATGTTTTAAAAATTGGGACACATATCAATTGTTATACAGTTCATTAAAGTTGGAAAATTATATCTAGCACCTGGATCAGAAAAACCATTCGCACACAAGAGGTTTGATGGAATAAGGTTGACAGTAGTCTGGGAAAGGTTTTTGGCATGAGATCTGGCGCCCAGGTCAGTAGAAGGAAGACAAAGTCCAGCCCCACTGATGAATTGATGCTGAGGGCCCACCGATTAGGGTTATCAGTCTTCATGGTTTGTTTTTAATCTTTTTAATTACACTTATTTTACTAGGTGTCAAGTGCTTTCTGTTAGTTTTAATTGTATTCCCCTGAAAATCAAATACACATGTACCCCATGAACTCAGTTATCACTCCTGGGTATTTACCCAAGAAAAATGAAAAATACATCCAAACTTGTGTAAGAATGTCCATAGCAACTTTACTTATTCAAACAAGCTGCAAAGTGGAAATAATTAAGTGTCCATCCATAGGAGAATGGATAAATAAATTACGATATATTCCCACTATGGAATACTACCCAGCAAGGAAAATGGAACACAGTACTATAATTTGTAGCATGATGAACCCCAAAAGCATTATGTTGAGTTAAAAAAGCAAGATGCAGAAGAGGACTTACTGTGTGATTGTAGGTAAAACTAATCTCTGGTGACAGGAATCAGGTCCGTGGGTGCCTGAGGGCGGGGTGGGAGGAGGACTCCCTGGGAGAGGACTCGAGAACTCTTTAGGAGCTGGAGGTAGCCTGTATGTTAACAGGGGTGTGGGTTTCACAGGTGCGTACCATTTTGTCAAAACTCATTAAATTATAATATTGTACTTAGAGCCCGTGCTTTCTCCTATATGTAAGGTATGCTTCACAAGGTTGATTTATAGATTTAAACCCCCCTAAAGAGGTGTTGAAATTGAGGGCCTCTGGGATGTTGAAAATCAAATCACAGAGCCTTTCTGAGGGCAGAGTCGGGGACCCACTGGAAGAGGAGAAACACAAGAGAAGACAGGAGAGCTGGCACCCCAGACTGGAAGGACTGCCCCGTGAGGACAGAGTGACACCCACTGTGCGTGTCTCTCCAGAGGAGAGAAAAAGGGGGAGTCAGGGAAGCAGCTGGTTTGAGCTCCGTGGAGAGAAATGCTTTTTTCCAGAACTAGAGGTGTTTTGTGATGGAATGGAATGATATCTCAGGAGAGCATGAGCTGCCTGTCACTCAGCAGAGGCTGGGTGGCTTCCTGTCAAGCTTGTTGCAGAGTGGGTCTTGTAGTGACTGGGAGATTTAACGAGAGGACCTCCAGACTTTCTTGGGTGCAAAGATTCTGCAGTTACAGGTGGTGTCGGGTCACAGGTGCAGCGTGAGCTTTGGAGTCAGGCTGCCCCTGTCTGAATCTGGAGCTCTTCGATGTACCAATAATGAGATCGTCTTATGCAGGTTGATTTCTCTAAGTCTCAGTTTCCTCATTTTATTAGTATTTTTTTAATTTTATTTTTTATTTTGTTCAATTGCTGTTCAAGTACAGTTGTATCCGTTTTCCTCCCATTACTCCCCCTCACGCCGTGCCCACTTCCCACCCTCGATCCCACTTCCCACTATTCCTCTTTGGCTTTGTTCATGTGTCCTTTATACTTGTTCCTTGATGACTCTTCCCCTTTTCCCCCTGTTATCCCCTCCCTTCCCCTCTGGTTCAGCTTCCTCATTTTACGATGTTGAGTGTGTTAAATGCTTGACTGTGTGTTTATTTTCCTTCCTACTGATCTGTAAAGCCCCCACCCCCTCACAATGTGGCACAACCTCAAAGAATTACAACTGAAGTTGAAATTGAAATGGTTCACCTACAGGGCATAACAAAGTGCCTAGCACAGGTACTAAGCACACGATAACTGCCAATAAATTTTAGCCATTTTTCTTATTTTATTTTTACTACTGCTTTATGATGATTCCAAGAATTTTAGGTGTCAGCACATACCAAACATACCAAAGGTAGGCGTTTGGGAGCAAAATTTAGGGGCTTATATAAAATATCTCATATTAGCCCCTGGAAGTGGCTATTACCTCCATCAAAAAGTATAATTAACCTTCCACAAATTAATTTTAAAAACGGGAAAATAAATCTTGTGGAATGCCCAACTTTGTGAATAAAAAAATGAGCAGTGCTTCTCTGTCCTTGACATGAAGAATTTTTTTTGTACTTGATTATGTTCTTACTTGGCTTTAAGTCACAGCAGTCTGGTCACCCTTACCAGGGAAAGTGTGTTTGGTTTGAGAGAAACGTTGAGTGACCAGTTGCCTCTCACACGCCCCCTAACAGGGACCTGGCCCGTAGCCCAGGCTTGTGCCCTGACTGGGAATCCCACCGGCAACCTTTCAGTCTGCAGCCTGGCACTTGGTCCACCGAGCCACACCAGCCTGGGCTAAATGGTTTCTTGTGTACCTTTCTAAAGACATTTTATGCCATTTATGGATCCTTTTTCAATTTTTTTTATATAATAGCTTACCTCAGAGTGTTTTTTTTTACCTTGCATTTTCCATTTTAACAATATTCACTTAAGAATATTAGATTTCAGAGCTTGAGGGCTTTCTCTTCCACTTTAATGACTGCACTGTATTTCATTGTATGCTGGGCGAAATGGCCTATACATTTAAAAATAATTTTGATAGATCTTGCCAATTTTTTCTCCATTAGGTTTATACCAGTTTCCTTTCTACCAGCAGTGTATCAGCGTGTCTCTTGACCTCAGATTCTCACCGACATCAAACATTCTCACTCTCTCTGATCTTTGTCAATTTCACGAGTGGAAAGGTGGAATTGGGCATATTTTCATATGTTTAAGAGCAATTTGTGTTTCCTTTCTATGAATTTTCACTTTAAAGCCTTTGCTTATTTTTGATTGGTTCAGGTGTATAATAATTTTTGGTTATTGAATTTATTAAAGATGTTTATGGTATTCCCTTATTAGCCCATTTCCTTGCAGACTTTAAGCATTATATAGTAAAATTTACTTTATTGGGCTGTTGTTCTATGAACTTAACACACATGTATGTTCTTGTAACCACCCCACAATCAGGAAGTAGAATTGGTCCGTCATCCAGAAAATTCCCTCATGCTGCTTCTTTGTAGTCAAACCCTCCCTCACCCCTAAGCTTTGACAACTATGGCCCTGTTCTCTGTGGCTATAATGTTGCCTTTTTCTCAAATGTAATCTAAGTGCAACTGTGCAGTATGCAACTTTTGAGACTAGTTTCTTTCTCTTGGCATAATGCCTTTGAGAGTCATCCTGTTGTTTCAAGTATCCAATACCTCATTTCTTTTTATTGTTGAGTGGCATTCTGTTGGATGGATGTGCAAAGATTTGTTTATCTGTTCACCCACCGAAGGGCATTTGAGTTGTTTTCAGTTTTTGGTGATTATGAATAGAGCTGCTTTAAACATTTGTGTACAGATTTTTGTGTGAAGGTAAGTTTTCATTTCTGTTGGGTGTCAGCTTCTCTTGATTGATTTTTCTTCACAATGGTTACATCTCCCCTCCACCCACGCACATCTTATAGTATTTTATTGTGTACTCACTGATGATATTTTGTAGCCTCTGATTCTGTAATCTTTCTCTGAAGATGGTTTACCTTTAACAGACAGTTTAATTATTGGGTGAGTGCATAATAATTGTGTGAACTTGCTGTCAGGTTTTGTTATGCCAAATCTGTGAAAAGCCCCAGGAAGTGAGTTCACAAACCCCTCTCATTCGGTGGGACTCAGATTCTGAGCTGTTTCCTCCTTGGATTTGGTCAGGACTTGGTTTAAGGCTTTGTTAGGATGGGCTCAAAGTAGACACGGTCCTTATCCACAGAGGAAAATTTTCTGGTACGTTGTCAGCCTGGTGCCTTGGAAGTTAATGAGGTGTTGATAGGTCTTTCTTCTTCGTCAGGCTGGACTGTCCTCTAGTACCGACTGATCTCCAGTATCACATTTCTACTCTCAGGCTTCTGGCAGCCAGTCTCAGGTAAACCCAGTCTCATCCCACCCATGCATGTGAGCTCAGCCTGTGGACTAGGACCCCAACATAAACTTCTGGGGTGCCCTTCTGATGTAGTTCTCTCGGTGCCCTGATCCACAGTTTCTAGCTGTTTCAGCTGCCTCGAAACTGGAT
Organism: Carollia perspicillata; assembly: GCA_004027735.1. NCBI lineage: Eukaryota > Metazoa > Chordata > Mammalia > Chiroptera > Phyllostomidae > Carollia > Carollia perspicillata. Next base: position 6,142 of record PVKM010049925.1, read on the forward strand.
CTTTGCCACTTCAGCTCAGCAGGACCACCATGCTCTGCACAGACTCATTGTGTCTTATCTGAGAAATTGTCCCCAGGCATATTGCTGGGGTGAATTGGCAGCCCAGCCTGAGTTCCCTGTCTGTTAGGACTTGCGTTTCTTGTGCTATTATTGTCCAATACCTGAAAACTGTGGCTTCTTTGATTTGTCTTTTTTTTTTTTAGTGGTAGTTTATGGCGTAGGGAAAGTCTGGTACCAGATACTTTTCTCAGAGGCTTACTTGAATGACAGATTCTAGGTGATTTATTAAGGGCAGCCAGAACTCTTCTGCTTGCAAGCTAACATTTCATCAAGGGCGACTTTGTTTTTTTTCCAACTGCTAGAGAACTCTGTGCTGTAGGGTACTAGGGATCTGACCTGATTTGGTAATTTTTGTGTTCTTATGTTTGCTACGTTGAGTGGATTGGGAGCCTTTTCCGAGGAGCTGAAACATAGCTTTTGTAAACTGCACCAGGTAATGAATTTTTAATTTTCAGTCCAGTTTTACCATGGTAGTAAAAACAGGTTCAATTATATGCTTATTGGGAATTCTAGAATCTTATAAATTCTGAAGTTTTATTACAGCAGAGCTTTGATTTCCCTCAAGTGCAGCACTTCTGGACAGTCCTGCCCTTCTCAAAGGGGGTCGTTTTCCTGTGGGATGGAGACGAGGTCAGCGAAGGAAAGAGAGGACACAGCAAACTTGGAAAACTTTGTCTCTTTCCTCGGCCTGGTGTTCATTAATAATAAAAAATCATAGGTCACGTCTACTAACTTTCCAAGTAGGGTAGACTCTGGGCTCAGCAGGAGCCACTGAGCTCTGCTCACCGTATTTCTTATACTCCTTCTGGCACCAGTGAGCTGGCCTGGAAATTTCCTTCTCCTGGTCATGGCAGAGATCCAGGAGAGCGGATCCAGCTGTGTGAGCACATTTTCAGCCTTGGCTGTATTACATTTGTTAGCATCCTATTGGCCAAAGCAAGACACATGGCCAAGCCCAGCATCAGTGACATTTGTTCTTCATATGAAAGTGAACAGGAGAAAGTGACTATTATTGAACAATAATCCAACCTCCTACAAGCCTTTGTTATACACGAGTCACTAAGGCTACAAAGAGGAATAAACAATAGTCATTTGCCCTAGGAGCAATAAAAAAAATGAGCCTGAACCAGAAGAGCAGAAATCTTATAGTTAATGGAAAGTGTAGAGAAGGAGTTAAAAACTCTAGTTTAAATGAACAGAAATTCTTGGGCTTTTAGGATTTTTTTTCTTATATTTCACACCCTGGAGAATGTTAAACTGGGTTTGCTGGCAGTGGACCAGAGCATCGTGTTCAGCTGAAATCCACTGCGATGAATAGCCAGATACACTGTGACTTAGAGATTGAAAGCTATGATCTCATGTTAGAAGCTGAGTGGGCCAGGGAACTGTTTGGGTTCCTAACACTCCCAAAAGCACTTGGGCAAAGATGCTGGGGATTAAAGGGAAAACTCATACGCAGGTCTGCACACAGGGACTCGGGGCCGTGTGGCTGTGTTTCTGGAACTCGGTAAGAAAGGCCCAATAGGAAACTGAAATATACAGGCAAACCAAGCACTTGGAGCATCCCTCTGGGGCTATTGAAAGGAAGAGCTGCATGGCCCAAGAAAGACCTTGAGGGAATGTGGACAGCCGGGCCGTGGCCTGGGTGCACAGACACCTTGCGCCTCCTCCCCTTTTCTCAGGGCCACTCCTTCAATAATTAGTGTTGGTCGTTATAGTTAAGCCTGAGGAAGGCTCAGAAAACCTGGGCCCAGGGGGATGTCGAAAACCTCATGCTTTTTCCTTTCATTTCTGTCATCCAAAATTTAAAACACTCATGTCAGGGGCCCTGGACTGAAGGGCTGGGTTATGGTGTCCAGAATTCCCCGATTCCTCCAAGTCAGACTCATGGTCCAAGAATGACTGGCCAAAGGGACAGAAGTGGAAAAATGTTATTGGGACCCAAGATGGCAGATTTCAGGCTTGTGTAATCCATGTTAGAAATCTCTGCTCTGGTCCAACTGTCTTGTTTCACAGCTGAGGAAGCAAAGGCCTTTCTTGGGGCCACATGAGTCTACTGCAGGGTCTGGAGAGAACCAGTTCTGTGACCTTACGGTGACAGCTAGCAGCTGACATTTACTGAGGACTTGGCACATGCGAGGCTGTTACAAACCCTGTATGTAAGTATCTTCTTCACTAAAATTCTGTGAAGCGGTTACTATAATTACCCCCATCTGACAGAGAAGGTAAATGAGGTGCCCAGGTACCACACAACTTGTCTGCTGTCACTCAGCTAGTAAGTAGGGGGGCAGGATTTGGAGTCAAGGGATGGCTTAGAGCCCACACTCTTTACACAGAGGTGGGCGAACGGAGGTTTACAGGTGTGAGCACCCAAAACACAGAGCTTATTCTTGTTTTATTGTTTATTAATTGTGGTATTGTTACCCATGCAAACAACTGTAAACCTACATTTGCCCACCCCAGTATTTATTATTTATTTATCTAAAAAATCAAATGTATTGGGGAGTGGGGTGGGGTAACTTTGGTTAATAACATTATTTTGACTTCACTGTTATTCTGCAGTGGGAGAGCTAATTAGAGCATGACATACACTACAGGTCCCTAATTAACAAGGGCGTCCCTCTTCTTGGAGACTTGCAGATCCTGTAATTGTGAGGCGTTTCCCTTACAGAGAGCAAGGCTGGAGAAGACTGGTTTGTGTCTGAACTGTGGCAGGAGGGCGGGAAGCCTTCTGAGCTGTCCAAGGTGCTGACCCCCAACTTTCTCTCAAGTATTGTAGTCTCTGGCACCCGTTTCCAATGTTGACTCACGTTTACCATGGAAGTCTAGAATTTTATTTTAGAGTTGAATAGGTTGCAATGAATAATAATTGTATTTCTACTGTGTTCTAGGTATTTTATTTTATTTAGTTTAAATTCGCTTATTTTCCTAAGTATTTTATTAAAACATTTATCGTTGACACTATTACAGATATCCCCCATTCTCCCCACCCCCTTGCCCACCTCCACCCAGCTCCCATTTCCTGAGCACTTTCGATTTCTTACTTCAGTGTACCCTCACCACAACTCAGTGACCTTACTTTCTTTCACAGAAGAGAGAAGCAGATAAACTACTCACCATGTTACAAGGAAGAATGAAGCAATTACTTGTTAGAAGTAAACAAACTGGGATGTGGAAAGGGGTGACAAGAAAGTATTTATGGAGCCTTTGAAGTGGAACTAGAGGGGTAATTTCAGTAAAGAATAGTCTGTTGGAACAAGGGAAAATAGATCTGTGTGGCTATGTTGAGACTATCGAATACTCAGAGCACATGTTTCCAGTCCCCTTCACACATACATGATACACATCTCTTTATGATGATTTTATGATTTTATTTTTGCTACTGATCTGAAATAGCCCTTCGGAATCTCTCTGAGCATGGAGCTTCAGGCATGCATTGCTAACTGAACTATTTGACCATGTGAGATGAGAATTTTTGGTCTTTCTGAACTAGGACATTGGTGAGTGGGATTTGTGGTGGAAGTTAGGTCATCTCCATTTTCCTTCAGTTAAAGAGAATATGACTAAGGATCAATAAAATAATTACTCAAAGTCATGCAACAAGTGAGTGGCAGAACCAGAAGAAACAGAGCTCAGGTCTTACGATCAATACCCCACAATGATTACCTATGGCAGGATTTCTCAAAGCTAGAGTCATGGACCCACTGCATCAGCTACATGAGCAACACCCAAGTGTTTAATAAAAATGCATGATACCAAACCCCATGCCAGTTCACTGGAATGGAATTCCTGAAGCATGGGGCCCAAGGGTGTGGATTTTTAACAGCTTTCCTAAGTTATTATAAGATAGAACAAGTTATTGTGGGTTCTAAACAAACTTTCTAAGGTATTGTGCATAACATACTGATAGTTTATAAGACATCAATAAAGTTCCATCGGGAAATTGGTGCCTTTGTTATTAGGGAAAATATAGAAAATGTTTGGTTAACAAATATAAGGGAGAAGAAAGAGATAAAGATAGTTGTGGGGTTTCAGGTTTTGAGTGATGAGGAAATGGATGGCATACTTGGCAGAAGTAGAGTTTATTTTGATGGAGACCTGAATATGGATGGGAAATTAGTTTAGATCTTCATCTTGATTTACAAATTGTGAAAATGGGATCATAGGCAGCTCCTTTATACACAAGTCAGTGTGAGTAAAATTTTTCATCAAGTACATTCGAATATAATTTTTTAAAAGAAATTCCACTCCATTCCATACCCAGTGTTTTGTTGTTGTTGCTGCTTTTTTTCCATCAGCATTTATCCCCCCCATCCCATCTTCCCCCTCCACCTACCCCCCTCCCCCTGCCAGCATTTTTATTACATTTTAATCTTATTTTTTGGTGTATCAGAGTTCCTAGTTGCAAGCAAAAGAAATTGCCTCTGGCTGACTTAAACAGGAAAGGAGCTTACTACAGTGATGTTGATTTGCTCACAGAATCCCAGGGGGTTCAGGCTCAGAGTATGGTTGGAAACAAGGGATAATGGCAGCAACAGCAACCCCTGCCCAAATCAAGCTAAGAACCACTCTGTGAAGACAGGGCTAACCCCTCTGCAGAATGCTGGGTGCCATTGTTTGCACTGCCACTGTAAATGAAGA
>PVKM010049926.1:0-10805 GCA_004027735.1 Carollia perspicillata
CGAGAGATGTCAGACTAGGTGGTGCAACCGGGCGTGCGCTGCGGGCGCAGGGGAGCCTCGGTGCCCCACTCTGGGCTGAGCGGGTGAGGAGACCTCTTATCTGAGGAGATAAGAGTTCCTCAGAACTCTTATCTCCAAATTAAAGTCACGTTCTGAGGTACAGGGGGTTGGGACTTTAATATTCATATGCAATTTGAGGGGAGCACAATTCAATCCCAGAATCTGTAAGAATGAGTACTGCAGCCCTCGAAGAAATGTGAGCTGTGACCACAGCGTCTGCTACACGTGCTGTATGACGCAGCAGTCACATTTAATCTACCCCACACATTTATTTGTCCAGTGGCTCCAGTAAGTTTTTGTCCTCAAGAATTGCCTTGGTGCTCTTCTGGAAATCCATTGACATTTCATGTGTGGGACAGCTCCTGGTCTGTCTGTCCCGATCCGTGAATTTTTTTACGAAAATATTTTATCCCAATACTATTGTCTTAATGACACTAGCTTTAATCTAAGTCTTGAAATCAAATGATGGGAGCCTTCTAAAGTCTTCCATTTTCTTTTTTGTTTTCAAGGTTGTCTTGGCAATTTGGAGCATTTGCATTACCATATAAACTTTATTTTTTACCATACAAATTTTAGAATCAACTTGTCAATTTCTTCAAAAAATGCATATATACATGCATAAAATCTGCTGAGGTTTTGTTAATGTTTGCACATAATTTATAGTTAAATTAGGCAGGGGAAATTTATATCTTACTAACACTGGACATTTTGATCCATGAACATGGTGTCTTTCTCCATTATTAGCTGTTTTTAAAGTTCAGCAATACTTTGTAGCTGCCAGTACAGACATTTCATTTGGGTATTCCATAATTTATACGTTATTGTAAATGGCATGTTGAAAATTTCCTTTTCCTCAAAATTTGGCTGCTAAAATATAGAAATACAATTAAATTTTGTGTATTGTCTTGCAGTCTGTGGCTTTGATTAATTCATTTATTAGTTCTACTGTTTTGTAAGTTTTTGAGGATTTGCCACATAAGAATCATGTTGTAATAAGAATAAAGACGGTCTCATTACTTCCTCTGCAATTTAGTATCTTTACTTCTCTTGTTTTTTGTTTGTTTGATTATTTTTGTTTGTTTTAGTTTCTTGAACATGCTAAGACTTCCAGTTTAATGTTGAATACAAATGGCGAGAGAAGATATCCTTGCATTGTACCTAATATTAAGAGAAAAGTGTTCAGTATTTTACCATTGAATGTAATGTTAAGTGTAGATTTTCTGTAGATGCTTTTTATCAGACTGATGAAGTTCCCTTTGATTTCTAATTTCCTGAGAACTTTCATTAGGGATGGATGTTGAATTCTGTAAAATGTCTTTTTCTGCATTTATTGAGATGATCGTATGTTTTACAGCCATATTTTTCTGCTAATGTGGTGAATTATATTGATTGCTTTTCAACTGTTACACTGATCTTACAATCCTGGAATAAAGCCCACTTGATCATAATGTACTATCTTTTTTATTTATTGTTTTATTTAATTTACTGATATTTTAAAAGATTACTGCTTATATACTCATAAGAATATTGCACTGTAGATTCTTGTAATAATGTATTAGGTTTGATATCATGTTATGCTGACCTCATAGAATAAATTGGGAAGTTTACCTCTACCTCTATTTGCTGAAAAAGCTCATGTCAGTTCTATTTAACAGGTGGTTTGCAAATATTTTGTCTTCAATATCCACTTAAATTTTCAATAATTGCAGAAACTCTGAAAAGCTTTGTTTATGTAAGTTATATTTATCTATAAACTGCATTCAAATTAAAATAGAAACTTGAAATATTTATCAACTTATTCCAAAAAGTAGTAAATTGTAATAACATTTTTTGAAAAATTAGTATTCTTTGCAAAAAATTTTTTGTGAAAAGAGAAGTGTCATTTTACATTTTTGTCAGTGTCTTTAATGTCTAGCTTAATAGCAGACAGCTGGTTCTCACGTTTGCTTCTGTATTCAGGCTGTTAAAATCTCACACAGTATGCAGCTTATGGGAAACTCCACTTGCAAGAGACTGAAAATAGGAAATACAAGTTTTGGGTATTGTGATAAAGTAATTTTGACTTTTCAGGTCCCTGTCATTTTGGATTATCTGTTTCTTCTTGTGTCCATCTTTGTAAGTTGTGTTATTTAAGGAATCTTCATTTATTTAAGGTGTCAACTGTATTAGCATAATGTTGTTTATAAAATCCTGAGACTATCTTTCTCACGTTATGGTATGTATACCTCCTCTTTTTTTTCCTGCTATTGGTAACTTGGATGTTTCCCTTTTTCTTTATCTGTCTAGTTAGATTTTTTTCAGTGTAATTATTGTTTTCAAAACACTACTTATTTTGATGTTGAATATTATATATGACACATTGTAGGGAGCCCGCATTATGTTGTCTTCCTTTAAAGCAGGGGCACCCAACCCGCAGCCCTTGGGCTGCAAGGATGTCTACGAATGTGGCCCAACACAAAATCGTAATATGATTTAAAATCTTTTTTGTGCTTACCAGTTTTCATTAGTGTTTGTGTATTTAATGTGAGTCCCAAGACAACTCTTCTTCCAGTGTGGCCCAGAGATGCCAAAACGTTGGACACCGCTGCAAGTGTGTTGAATTTTATTCGAGTAGCTAATTGTTGTTATCTGTGGATCTTTTTGATCCTGTCAAGGTTAATATTATTCTTTGTTAGTTCAGATCTGCTTTGGTTTTGCCTCAGTTCTAGGATGTGCTTCTTTCTTTAGAGTATGGAACATACCTGTAAGGTTTGGCCTTTCTAGGGTTTAAACTGAATATCTGAGTTATTCAGTAAGATCTCTCCACTGTAACCGTAGTAGAACTCCAACACTGTCCTGCACGGCCTGTCTTCTGGTGTCTTGTTTTAGCCGTTGGCCGTGCAGGAGCTTCTCCTGGAGCTCCCTTCTCTCCGTGCAGCTTCTTCCTATCAGGTACCTTTCCTGCCAATTCCAGGCACTTCAGCCACTCCTAACTCTGACCTCAACTTTTTCCATTCAGCAAAACTGCCCTCTATGCTTTGCCTCCAGCAGCCTGGGCTAGATGATAAGTGTCTCCAGGCAGAAAGCTAGGGCAAATATGGGGCCCAACTTACAGGTTTTCCTTCTCTTGAAGTTCATAATTGGACCCTAGCACATGTTGCTCAGTTGGTTGGAGTGTCATCCATAACCAAATGGTTGCTGGTTCTATCCCAGGTCAGGACACATATCTAGGTCACTGGTTTGATCCCCAAGTCTGGGAGCATACGACTCCCAGTCCAGCACGTACAGGAGGGAACCAGTTAGTTGATGCTTCTCTCTCACACGATAGTTCACCCTCCCTCCCTCCCTCTCTCTCTTCCTCTCTCTCTAAAAGTAATAAAAAAAAATGTCCTCGGGTGAGGGTGAAAAACAAGTTCACAGTCCCGTGCTCCCTGTATCTAATTCCTGAGAACACTTGCCTCATGTACACCATCCCACTGTTTACGGCAGAACGAGTCTCCTACTAGTGATTCTGGCAAAGCCGTAAGCAGAAGTCCCGGCACCCCTGACGTTAGAAAAGTGCTAGTTGGCAAATTAAAATTTTTTATTTAACATTATCCTTTTAGCATAAGAATAAAACTTTAAAATTCCCAGAAAATAAAGTGTTTGGTGCTCAAACAATTAATGTAAAATGATAACACCACTTGACTTCTGTGATAAGATGATCAATGCGTAATAGAAGATTATCAGATTTTCCAGTCCTAAACCCTCATATCTGACTGAATGTCTTAGAGTTTTCCAGCTTTTTGATGCATGCTTTTCATCTCTATGTTCAGTTTGCATTATTCATTCTCAAACTATCTTATACTTCCTGTGATCATCCCTTTTTTCTGAATATCATTTCCTCCCTAAAGTTATCCAAAACATCTACTCTTGCCCATAGTTCTATCAGGTTATATATGTCAAGTTCTGGGCTTGGCATTGTAAATAAAGCAAAATACAAAAAAAAAAAGGTACTTGGCTCTTATGGATCTTATACCCTCTAGGAGATGTCTTAATTAGGGTTCTTCTGAAAGCAGAACAGGACACAAAATCTTGAGTACTTACTGATGACAGATCTGGAGGTGATCCCAAGAAACAGGAATGGGGAGGGAAGGAGAGCATGATATTCATCGGAAACATCTGATATTCATGTTGCTGCTGTGGGAACAGGGGCCTAATTCTGCTGGGATCTCCTGAGAAACTGCAAAAGACCTGCCAGCCTGGTCCATTTGAAGACTGGAAGACTGCAGCATTTATTAATTGACTCCCATTGCCAACTGGCTCTGCTTGTGCTTGGGTAAAACAGGCACCTGCGGGGCCTAAGAAAGCCCTGGAGCAGAAAGGAGAAAGACAAGTGGAGGATGCTGAGAAGGGTTGCTAATTAGGTAAGCCTGAGCTTGGAGGGAATTATTAATTGCAGCTGCAACTGGAATTAGGGTGGGCCAAAGGGATGTGACATGTGACCCCAGAGGCAGCTGTCATGGTTGGAAATATTAGAGTAAGCACAGATAGTCTCCGAAAGATGTAAGTACCATGATAAAAACTGCACAGTGGGTTTGAATGAATAAGTGTACACATGTACATAGGGATGGAAGTTCAGATTATGTAGTTTGAGAAGGACTCTCTGGGGAGGTGGCATTTGAGCTGTTACCTAAGGAATAGGGAGAAGGCAGGATGCAGAGGAAGAGCATGAGTAGGAGGAGCAAACAGCTGAGGCCTCCTGAGAGCAGAAGAGGATGGTAAGAGATATGTAGGCAGAGACTAGATCACTCGCAGTTTGTATGGCCATGTAAGGAGTTTGGAATTTATTCTAATCTTCGGGAAAACAATTGTGATACTTTATGCAGGGGAGTGATATGATTTTATTTTTTGTTTTCAATGATACTGTGGGCATATAGTGATTCTTTGATTCATGCATGTCAAGTATTCCTGAAGGTTCCAATGTAGTTATAGTAGCTAATGCTTGAAAATATTCCTTAATTTGTTTTATGCCCAATTACAATAAGTCATAGTCTTTGAGTAAAATCCCAACCTCCTGTGTTCTACTATCACCAAATACAATGCTCATATTTCAGAGTTTACTGAGATGGCAGCAATAGCAACTAATGGATGTCAGAGTGTCCCAGCACTCCCAGCCTCTGAAGACTCACTCATTAGAGTAAGTCATGAAAAAGTCAGTGTAAACATTCACCATTTGAATGATAACTCACCAAAATTATTTAAGACCACGTTTATTCCTAATGGAGAGGTGGTTGATTTTTAAATTTCATAAAGGTTTACTAAATGTAAAGACACAAAGTTCCCAAATAAACTCTTTAGGTTAATACAATTTGCTTTTTTACAATTAAATTATTTTTATTGGTGACCTCAGAGTCTAACAAAAATACTGACTGGGGCATGGAATGCCCAGCTCTAACATTAATTTGTTTTGTGACAGTGAATGATTGATCCCCATATGATTGTAAAGTATTTATTAGGTATATTTATCGTGTCTGTGTCTTACATAGTATGCTGAAAGTGACAAGTTATAAAAGTATAAGATATACTCATACCCACAAGGATCAAAAGACATAGTCACTACCTCAAAATTCATTTGAAATGTACAGGAAATATTTTATTGATACTCTGACACATGATTAGTTAAAAATAGAAATAAAAAACTGGGTTTGGACGAGGTTCAGAGAAATGTGTTCTAACTACAATCCAACATAAGAGTTACAAGTGGGCTTAATAGTTTTTTGAAAGCCCTAAATTGTATTTTCAAGGGTTAAGATTTTCCTATTTAATGGAATTTCCTTATTGAAGGTATAATGCCCTGTTCCTCAGATACCCACCACTGATAACACTCTTGAAAGGCCCGTCTGTCTGAGGACAGTTCTAACCCTAACTTCCTCTGGAACTGCAGGTGACAGTGAAGGCGTTTGTTTCCATTTCCTTGTGCTTTGTTCCCCCATAACTGAGTGATTCTCGTCTGAAATGTTCTCTTCTTGTGCTTGAAAAGTAACTCAGGTGCCCAGAATGCCCAGGTCCACACATATCATTTTTATACTTAAGTTTCAAGTCACTTTTCTTGCTTTGCAGTTTTTACCGTCTTCAAATATTTATGATGCAATTTGTTTTCTTTGGTTTGCAAGTCAAATTTGAAAAGATACAGCTGCTAATATGGGTGACTTTCCCAATCTCAGAAGGAAGATTGCTAGAAGAAATCTGACTATAGGAAGCAACCCTTTGATCTGTGAATTGAAGTTGCTCCTTATAAGAAAAGCAATATAAATATTTGTGTATACCTACTGATTTTTATAAGTTTAAGAGAGGTTGTACTTCCTTTTATTTTACTATGCATGTCTCAGGAATTAGAAAGTATTAGATAACTACATCTAAATATAGATGATGATGGCTTGGTAAGGTCATTCTGAAGTTATTCATTACTACTTGTTTGTGTAAAAATCTATTTTGTAGACTACTTTATTATAGCCAGTTTGTAGCACAGTTTATTGCCTACACTTTATGTTAAGGTCAAGCTCAAACCTTTCTGTATGTAAAAAAGGGAAGTAGGCCAGTGCCCTCTTTTATAGAGATAATGCTATGGCGTGAGTTTGGGGGTTATAAAGAGAACTGGAAAAGTTTACTTTCAGGAAATGTGAAGCACTCCAAAAGCACAAAGGACACAACTTAGAGATAAATCTAATGCATTTTAGGTTGATGAATCACTCACCTCTGTAACCTCCCAGCATTGTTAGAGATTGAAAACCTTTATGGCATCAGATAAGATACATTTCAGTGGAAGGAACTAAAGATCGCCGGAGAAAAATCAGAGGGCAGAAGTATTTTTCCCTAAGCCAGATGGCAGAGAGGTGTTGCCCTCTGTCCCCTCCTCCCAACACATACCCAAGTCAGAGGGAGTTTTATGAGAAATAAAGAAGAAAGGTCACTCTTAAAATGACTCTTGGAGAAAACAATACTAATTAATCAAGAAGAAGGGAAAGGCTGGGCCTCACCCAGTGACTAAGAAAACATGATAAAAGAGCTACCACTTTTTCTGTAGCTCTGTGTAGGACAAACTGAAATCTGGATTTCCGAGGGAGGCATTCCAATGATCAACAAAACACAAAAGGATGAGGTCAGGAGAAAAGTAGAAGCTAATCAGCTCAGGGTTGGGAACAAATATGAACAAGTGAGGATTAGGCCAATCTGTTCACCAGGAAAGCTGGGTGTTGGTTAGGATGACTAACATTGATCGTCTGCTTTACCAATGCCATAGTCAGACAAACATGGCTGCCTAAATGTATTAACAAACTGATTTTAGCTGTCACATGATTTTTTAATTTCTAGTTTGAAAATGCTTACATTTGTGATATTTATTAGAGGCTGTAGACTCTTTGCAGGGAGTGGGAGGAAAAGATATTCTTCTGTTACATCATCCAGGAAGATGCTGGTGTCAACAGTCATTCAGGCTTAGCATTTCAGCACCTGGAACTTCCCTAGGCACAGCCCTGTAAGGACAACTGAATTCAGAAGCACTTTCTAAAACTCCTATCTTGTAGGGTGAGAAGGAGGAGAGGGTATTAAGGACTACCAGCCTGCAACGCTCACGTGTGCTCCCAGTTTCAGAGGGCAAGGGTGTACCGTCCAGTCAAGGAAAAGAAGCGCCTTAACATGTACTTACACAGAAATTCAGCTGCAATCCTTGTCCTTATTTGGGATGGAATCAGCAAAAGTACAGATAAAATATGCAAAATCTGTTTCCAGGTGACATTAAACACTTGGAGTCCTGGCAGAGTGGGTACAATTTGAGAATGTGTGATGCCATGCATTTTCCTAAAATGCAAAAAGTAATCTCCAAATATACTTACAAAAGAATTCTGATTGTGGAGTGTACTGGCTTTCTCTTGGCGTAATGGTAAACAACATTTTCCATTACATAACAAGAGAAAATTGTGAACTATATTAAACTACATTAAATTTTTAAAGAGTTGAGTATATAGTACCTTTGATGCTATATATTATACATGCTCAGGGGAAATAGTACCTAAACTTAAGAATTTTTGAAATGATGCCTCTATTGCTAAATAATTAGAAATAGAGTTTTTTTCAGATCCAACCTAAATGGACAAATTCTATGAGAAAAATTATCATTTGAATTCAAGAATAAAAACATCTATTCAAATGTTTTGAAAAGACCTCCAAATAGCTTTATAATTTAAATATACAAATCTTTGGAATGATTTGTACCACACCAACTTAAAGAGCAGTTCCAGTAACGTGTCAGTTTAAGGTAATTCAGAGCATTATTGTTCAATTGCAAACACATAGAAATGATGCATACGTACATAATATAGTGTCTAATTATGTACCTGGGTCCAAAAGCAAGAATATGACAGATATAATGGGTAAATTCAGGACCTGGTACTCCAGCCACACAGAGGAAATTACCCAAGATTTAAGTCTTCAGGTGTACCTAAAAGTGTTTTAATGTCCACACAGGTACAGAAGACATGCCTTTGGGCTCGGGCAAGGTGGGGAAGCTAAAGCACAACACACACAATACAGCTGGGAAAATGGAAGAGATGCCTTCTCAATTAAAAGGGATTGGAACAATTCTACCTATTGGCACAAGAAAACAAGAAGAAAACTTTGAAATTCTAAAGGAGAAAATAGAGCTCATCTATGAAAATAAATTCCAAGCTTGTCCAGATTTCTGTTATCCATGGGTGTGGACATGTCTACTCTGACAAATTAACAAGACTGTTTGGTGAAGTCTCTGGAGCACCCAGCAAAACCAAACACAAAACCACTCCAGAGAGCACTTTTATAAGTGCAAGGACTCCAACAAGAAAACGAAACAAAACATACAAAGAAGAGAATGTTCTTCTGTTAAAATAATGAGCTCTACATGCAAATAAATAACAAACCATGAGGGAAAGGACATGTGCACAACATACATGGGGATTGTGTAAACTCTTCACCCCCAGTCAAATATGATATAAGCAAAATCTAAAATGATCTATAAAACAAAATAATTAGAGTAAAAAAGAAGGCATAGAAATAAATCTCAAAGAATATGATATTGTAAAAATATATGGCAGATTTTAAAAAGAAAAATATATCTTTAGAAATGGGAAAAAGTCACTGAAATTAAAATTTCAATTGACATAAATTAATATTAGACAATTTGGTAGGGAATTAATAAATTGATAAGCTGACTTAACAAAATTACCCCAACTACAGCACAGAGAGCAAAAGAAAAATTCCAAAGCAAAGGCTAGAATGTGGAAGATAGAAGATGCAATTTATGTTGAAATAGGAGTTCCAGAAGGATAGAAAATAGAAAATGAGGAAGAAATCACATTTAAAAAGATACTCCCTGAGACTTTTTCAGAGTTGATGAAAGATATGAGTGCACAGATTCCAGAAGCTCAAAGGCAGTAAGAAAATCTTAGAAGCAACCAGAGAGAAAAGACAGATATCTACAAAGGAAAAGTTAACCTCTTGTACAGAGAAAGGAAAGTATAATTGGAAACAAACAGTTATACCTAAAACATTTTACTCTTTTAAAAAATTATCTACAATGATCTCACCTTTAACGGGAACCTAAACAACAAAACAAACAAGCAAGCAAAATATAACCAAAGACATTCAAATAGAAAACAGGCTGACAGTAACCAGAGGGCAGAGGGGAGGGAATTTCAGGGGAAAAGGGGAAGGGATTACAGGAACAAGTATAAAGGACACATGGACAAAAACTAAGGGGGGTGGTAATGGGAGGGAGGGGGGAGCACTGGTGGGTGGACTGGGATGGGAGTAAAAGACAGAAAACTGTACCTGAATAACAATTAAAATAAAAAAATAAATAAAATCTTAAAAAATAAAAAAATTATCTACAGTAAATATAAAAACATTAACTATCATTAAATCCAGGTGGTAAGTAAAATGGTGTCTGTTATAGCATGTTCTTACTTGTCTACATGTTTAACATATTTCAGAACTAAAATATAAAAAAATGGAAAAGGAGTACATAATATTTATTGATAAAATAATAGTTGTTTATTACAATAGTCTCCTTACCTCCATTTCTATGTACTAACTCCCTACTCTAGCAGTAGTTTTAAGTGGAGATGAGAGATCTTATGTTGATGTTCAACTTGGAAGAGGCTTAGCAATTACCCTAATTGCTGTATCATTTAGATGAGGGATAGTCAAGCTACAACCCTGGGACAACTACCTGTTTTCATGAAGTTTTATTAGAGCACAAACATGTCCTTTTTACTTCTTTCTTTCTTTCTTTCTTTCTTTCTTTCTTTCTTTCTTTCTTTCTTTCTTTCTTTCTTTCTTTCTTTCTTTCCTTTTTGGTGGCTGCTTTGACTCTACAACAGTGGGGTTGAACTGCAAGTCTAAAATATTTATCTAACCCTTTAAGAAATAGTTTGTCAACCTCTGGCTTAAATAATGATGTTTCTTGTTATTTCTTCTTAGCAAATTAGCAATATATTTTTGAGATGAAGTCACAAATTTTACATAGTTATAAAGATAATAATTACCTAAGTTTAATGGTGTTAGATTGGTACAGAAGGGAAACTTGAAGTAAAAATAAATACTGAGAAATTCTAAAATATCTCTGAGTTTTTATTTAGTTGAATTTTCCAGCCTTAAGACTCCATAATCAAGAAAAGCTGGTTTGGGAAGCACGAATGTTCAAATCACTCATCTGATTCTGCAATACACCTAATTAACCTCTTGCGTATAGC
>PVKM010049927.1:0-10838 GCA_004027735.1 Carollia perspicillata
GCTACTGCGGATCCAAAAGTCCCTTTGTGCTTGCTGCCCCTTCCGACTAGACGAAGACCCAGTTTCATTCTCTGCTTGTGTGGTGACACTGCTAAGGATGTTGGTGCGTTCTCGGAATCGAAGCTTCTGGGGGTTAGGAAATGATCTGTTTCATTGGCTCCATTCAGGATCGTATGGGTGAGGATGTAAATGCTTCGTAAATGCAGGCCACACCTTGGGGCTGGGCCCTCTAGAGGTTTAATGCTCTCACGGGAACAAGGTTGTCCTGGTGAAGGAGTTCAGGACACGCCCCCCAAAATACGTCATCTTGGTATATTTACTACTTTGAGCTCAAGGCACTTGAAAAACAGCAAATGTGTGGAGGGGCTGTCTGTGAACTCCCCTTATGGGCCAAAGGGAACTCAGAGGTCATAAGTCCCTTCTCAAGAGTGTCATCCATCACCCAGGGCAGATCGACTGCCGTCACAGGAGAGACTAGAAGTCGATGTCACACACAGCCAAACGTTGCCACAAACGATCGTACCTCCTATCTGCTCTTCTAAGGGCCGATTCATTTTTCCTAAAAATCACTGACTGTACCCTAAGTTCCTACATTCCTCCTCCCCTTCCCTTATTAAGATGATAGATAAACTCTTATATGTCACTGCCTTTCGGGGTATTTACTTCAGCCCTCTGGTGCCCATAATATTAAAAATGAATAAACACGTATACCTTTTCTCTTGCTTTATCTGCCTGTTGTCAGTTTACTTCACAGAGTCAGCTCTTGAACCTGGGCGTCCCGAGAGACTGTTTTTCCTCCCCTCCACGGGCAAGTATGGGCTGCCTGGGAGGCACCTCATTGCTAGGCTGGAGTCTTGCTCATGCTGAGAGGCTTGGACAGTTTACAGCAGAGAGTTAGGTTTATGGCACAGACTGCTTATAACATCCCCCCTTCCGCATTAGCGATAGGACCTAATGTGGTCCTATCCAGATGTAAGCTTGAATGTTTTTATCAGTTAAAACTTCTTTATTATGGAAAACATAAAACACAGAAAGTAGAGAGGATGGGCTAATGAGTCCCCCGCCATGTTTCATCCACACTTTCTACCGATTACTTGGAAGCACATTCTAGACATCACACATGTAATTTATGAACATTTGGGTATGCATTTCTAAAAGCAGTTCTTTTTAAAACATATAATATAATACCACTGGCACACCTCAAAAAATTAACAATAATTCCCTAATATAAAAATTTCAGTGTGTATCCATCCACACAGGACATCTGACCACATCCAACCCAGAATGGGACGTTCTCACAGGCAGATGGTCCTCAGGACCTGCCTGGATGCCCCTCCCTGCCTCTCCGCCTGCAGAAATCTAGGCGGGCCCATCCCAGTACCCTCAGGTCAGACCAGAGCCCCCGAATGCTCCTGCCAGAGCCCAGGAGACAACAATAAAAATCCTGAACAAGCAGGGGTCTGCTGGGCTCTGTGGTCTGGGGCCAGTCACTTTGTTAGTGTGGGTGACCAGCTGCGAAATAAGGGGTTAAAAGAATTGAGGAGGCAACCCAAATGTCCATCAAGAGATGAACAAATAAAGAAAAGGTGGTATACACACACAGTGGAATATTATGCAGCCTTTAAAAGGGAATCTTGTCACGCACCATGATATGACGGAACCTCGAGGACATTACATATGCTAAGCACAACAGGCCAGTCGCTAAAGGACAAACAGTGAACGATTGCACCCAGATGAAGTATCTAAAGTAGTCAAACTCACAGAAACGTAAAGGAGAAAGGCGGCTGCCGAAGGTTGGGGGGGAGGAAGGAAGGGGCGATTACAGTGAGTGGGTAAGAACTTCACTGCTGCCAGATGAGGAGTTCTAGAGATCTGTGGCACAACAATGGGCGTACACTGAAAACTACAGAACTGTATGTGAACGGTAATGTTTATGTTGTTTTTCATCACAAGCAACCAAATGACAAACAGCCCCGGAGGTCCGCTCTGGCTGTAGGAATTGCAGGGACCTGGCACAGTTCTGGGGTGCCGTTACTCTGGTTCTTGTTGGGAGGCGCATCAGAACACCACTCCTTTCTTTCAGGGGGATGGGGTGGGACGGCAGCTGTGTTTGGAACCTCAGCTTCTGCCGAATCCATCGGAAGCACGAGGCTGCGTCCCCTGCGGCCGCCGCAGGGAGGGGGGTGCCGGGGGTCTGGGCAGGCTCTGCAAGGAAGGGGTTGGGGGCTGGGGCTGGGGTTCACCGAGTAAGAGGAACAAAAGAAAGTGGAAGGCTTTATCACTGCCGGGCTGTCCTTGGGGAACGTTCTGGGAAGAAAGGAGAAGGCCCAGTTGGCGAGGAGCAGCCATGCGGGGGTGATCCGAACTGACAGCTACAAATGTGCAGTACACTGGGCAGACGTGTGGGGGGTTAAAAGTGTATGGCTGCGGAGCGCGGATGTGGAGGGAGCCGACTGGAGAGGCTGCGTGCTCGGAGCTCTCCCCGGGCTGCACTGGGGTCTACAGAGGGCTCTCAGCACTCGTGACCATAACGCCGTTTTTCAAATTAGCACAAGCCTGGCCGAAGGGAACGCAGGCAGCAGCAGGCAGAATCGGTGGTCCAGCTCCTTGTCTGACCTCTCCCGGGAAGCTTTCTCCGGCACTTGTACAGGCCGGAGAGCAGAGAGCACACTCGCTGTGCCCGAGGGTAGTATCACTCTGCTACTACAGAGGGATGGCGAGAGGACTCCACAGTTCAAGGCTTCTACAGAGGAGTAAAGATGCCTTGAGTGTGAGGGCTCCGCTGTTTGTGCTTATTTTGGAATTCAGGTTGTTAGTTTGGGAGAGCTGGGTCCATCCACCCAAAGCAGAGACAGCCCACATCCTGAGTAGCTGAGGAAGTAGTAGATCTCTCCCAGGCCAGGTCACTCTGGGGCCGTTTGGGGTGGGGAGACTGGAGGCCCAGCTTTGGGGTTTCTGCCTCTTCTGGCCAGCAGTTCTGAACCTTTCTGCAGTCACCCGCTGGGCCCGGCACTCACCGTGCGCAACCCCTGGGCCCTGGTGCCTACGATTCAAGAGAGCAAATCATGGACACAAGCAGGCGACTGAAGCACTTGCCCTGGACCAGCTCTGGGAGCTGAAACAAGCTGTGATGCTGCTCAGCAAGATCCCAGCACCGCCTAGCATCCTGGCCCGGCCGCTCTCCTCCAGCTCTCTGAGCAGCTCCCACCCCTGCCTCCAGTGCTGACGCCGGACGTGGGTTTCAGAGCGCCCGCTCAGCCTGCTCAGACACAGGCTGATCCCCGGTGTGGCCTTGCTCTCAGAGGGTGTGTAGTCCCTGGAGTGGCAGCACGGACGTCACTGAGGACCTTGTTAGAAATGCAGAATCCTGGGCCCCACCCAGACCTGCTGAATCAGGTCCCACATTGAACAAGATCTCCAGGTGATTTGTGAGCGCATTCAAGTCTGAGAGGTACTTAGACATCACCCCGACCTGTCCTGCCACCAGGTGAAGTGGCGTCCCCTCTGAGGCCATTCCAACAAACCTCCACCAGCTGCAACAGTTACCACCACTGGGGGGAGCAAAAGAGGGCAGGAGGTGGACATGGAAGGGAGCATCGCTGTGATGTGTGAAGTGCTTTAAATCTAGGGGCACTGGGATGTCATCTATGAAGACGTCCCATCAATTCCAAAAGTCTATGATCTTTGTAACAGGCATAGGCTGACAAAATAACAATTGTACTTAACATTTGCTGAGTTCTCATTATGAGACAGACACTGTTCTAAATAAAAGTGCTTTACATGTGTCGATCCATATAATTTCACATTGACATCTCTTGAGGTAGAGATTAACATTATCCCCATTGTACAGATGAGGCAACTGAGGCCCAGAAGCTCAACTGACTTGCCCCGGGGTCTGGCATGGATGTGGACCAGAGCCAGGATCTGCATGCACCCTGGCCAGGTACCCAGAGCCCACACTCTCAATTACCATGTGAGACCACCTCAGAAGGGAACACTCTTCCCCCAACAGGGGTTTCTTTCGAAGCTATGGCATGCCGTCAGGGTGACCAACCATCCTGGGTTGCCTGGAACTCAGAGGGCTCCCTGGATGTGACTTTCAGTGCTGGAGCTGGGGGAATCTTGGGAAAGTTTGTTGCTCTACCAATACCTGACACCTTGCTTTGCACAGAAGAAAAACACACCTTGCTCATAGAATTTGAGCTGTTGGAGGACCGACTCAGAGTGTAGGCAACTGCTTCTAGTTGAGGAGCCCAACGCCTGTCCGTAGGACTTTAACCGATGCTCGTTCTCCGTGTGTGGCTGCGTTCCCTTATGCCTCAAATACGAAGACTTTTATCCGCCTCACTCTCTTTTCCCCCTTCTGCCCTGATGTTATGAGGACCATCAGGAGCCTGTCGATGGTGCACACGACAGCATCGATGTCCTAACACACAGGGGCAGATAAAAACGCTGGCCAGTGTTTCCCTTGTCAGGGTTACCCTGCACCCACGTGCGTCTCCATCAACTCAGTCTCTCACCAGCTCTGTGACTCTTGTTTCTTTTGAGGTCCTTGGGAAGTTCTGTGATTGGTTCAGGTTTCGTTTAGCCTGAGAGCCATTTATGATTTGCCAAATAAAATACGAAGGGCTCGCTCAGTGTGTATGCGTGTGATCTCTTAGAAATAATTTTTAAAAGAAGTTCCCCAAACCAAACCAAATCGGATGGGCTGGCAAAGGGAGCAGCAAGGGCGAAGTCTGGGGGAAGGTCAAGGAGAGGGAGGCTGACTCCTCCGCACCCCTGGCTGAGGCCTCTGGGACAGCGCCTCTTCTCAGACAGCGAAGGCTGCGTTAGGATTTCCCTGCCATTCGGGGAGAGGGGCCTGGCCCTCGGTTCCCACATCTATAAAATGGGACTTGCTACAACCTACTGCCAGGGACCCCAAATCTGCTCTCAGGCAGAGATGCAGTTCTCCCAAGGGTCCAGTGCCCTTTCTCAGAAGAAGTCAGCTCCTTCTGGCCTTCCCTGATGAGCTTCACTAGACTAGTGATGGAAGAACCACATGTTCTTAGAGTAGAAGGCGAATAGGGAAGAGCAGAGTCCAACCCACTGGCCTTCATTTTTCAGAAGAGGAAACTGGCCAGGCCAGTGTCCCGCAGCCCCTTTGCTCCTGGGTTTTTCACGGTCACGGTCATGGCCACGGCACTGCCCTGTAATCTAACGCTGACGCCCGTTCTCTCTCCAAGGCAGCTGTGCGCTCCTGGGAGACAAGCACCAGCACGCTGCCCCAGATACTCCTCTTCCAGGCTCCCGCAGCGGCCTGGACACAGCGGCCTTCACTCCTGTTGCTGAGCTGACTGACGCGGAGCCGGGAAAAGGATGACGTGAGCTCCAGCACAGCCAGGAAGGTAGGGAGATAAGAAATGAGCACCAAAGCGTCCCTCCCTTTGTACCTGCTGACCCCATAGCCAACCTTGAGCATTCCTAAAGCGGACAGCACACACGTGGAGAAAAGTGCCTCTTCATTTGAGCCAAGAAATGGCTGCTGGTTTGATACGAACTTGAAAGAAAAATAACAAAGCGCTTCCCTCACAAGTGGCCCAGGAAGCACACTATTTGGGCTTCCTTCCTGCTCTGTGTCCCTAGACCCGGAGGATGGAGCCCTACAGGCAAAGTGCTAGGACATCCGGTAACCGGTTTGCACACAAAGAGAACAGCCACTTAGCTCTGTGCATGGGAAGGACTGATACCCCTTCTCCATCTGAGCTGCAAGGACTGACTGAGCCACATACCTAGCAGGATCCCAGTTCTCTCGGGCACTCAAAACATGCCTCTCTAGCCCTGTCTGGTATGGCTTATTGGATAGAGCACTGGCCTGTGAACCGAAAGGTCGCTGGTTCAATTCCCAGTCAGGGCACATGCCTGGGTTGCAGACCAGGTCTGCAGTTGGGGGCATACGAGAGACAACCAATCACACGCGGATGTTTCTCTCCCTTTCTCCCTTCCTTCCCCTCTCTCTAAAAATACATAAAATCTTAAAAAAAACATGATTCACCTGGTGTTGACTTCCATTAAAGGCACATACTTGTTAAGCTTGGATGGGGAACAGACAGAGCTATTGAGTCCTGGTCACATCCATCTGTAACAATTATCTATGAGATCAGTCACTAATGCGATTACCTCTCTGCCTTGATATGATTATGATGACTTTAAAAAGTCATCATTTTGTTCATTCATTCATCCACTCATTCCCATCTATCCATCCATTCACTTAACAATAGCAAATGGCATCTTCTCCATGCTGTGCCACTTCCAAGCCAAAATCAATAGAATATTCTCCAATAAAATCTCCTGACTTAAAGCAGTGACCATTAAATAGGGAGGTGGCGGTAGCGGGGGCGGGGGAAGGGGGTGTTCAGTGAAGAAACAGCCAAGTTAAAACCTGAGCACTGCTACTAACTAGTTATTCATACTCTCTGAGCCTCAGTTTCCACAGCTCTAAAATGGGAATAACCCCTCACAGAACCGTTGTGAAGTTTAAATGGAGAAAAAGCGTGTAAAGAACAATACTCAATGCTTGGCAGGAAAAGGGCATTTGATCATTGTGAGCTTAAAGAAAGTGGCCCTAAAATCCGGTTTGCTCCCGAGCCCTCTGTTCACCCAACACTTCGCCAGCCCCAGTCCTTCAAGCTCATTCTGCGTCCTCGGTCAGGGTTGTTGTTTTAATCCTCTGGTGAGCTGGCCCTGACTTGATTCTGACCGATGGGCTGTACCAGGTTGAGAACGTGATCTGTATCCAAGTCCGCTGGGAAGGTCCGGGAGCTTGGGGGAGGATGGTACACCGAGTCCCACTAATAAATAAACACACAGACATCAAGGCTACCGGCTGTCGTAGTAACCAGACTTGATGCTTTCCTGGCTCCTGTCATCTTCGGGGCTGAAAGCACTTAATGAATTAGTCTCGCTTGCAGTCCCGGAGAACACGCGGCGGTGTCTACAAGGAGCCGGAGGTCAGTCACTGGGTGGGGGTGGGGGGGTGGGGGCAGGGAAACCAGATACATGCCTCAAGCGGCTTTGTTTGCTGCTTGTTTCTTGTCATAAAAGTAATAATTGTGCATTAGAAAATTGTGAATGTACAGAAGTCGAAGGACAAAATGAAAATCCCCTGTAACTCTTGCCGACAAGCATTGGTAACATTCCGTTTTACTCTGAGAAATATACAAGTACTTACAGGGGTTATACCGTGTACATGCTGCTTTATAATTTAACAACAGATCACGGATATCTTTTTGCATAAAATGTGCTTCTACACCATTGGAAGTAGCTGCTGGTTTACTAAAGAATCCCCTATTTTTCAACACTTCAGTGGATAGTAATTTTGACTGAGAACAGTCTTGTGATTTCTCTTTTGGGGATTTCCTTTCAGGGCTCAGGGAGCACCATGGTGAGAGCCCAGAGCAGGGGAGTGAGCACTGGGCTTGGTGCACCAGGAGTGGGGTGGGGCGAGGGCCCTCAGGAGCCACGGTGGGGACACTCAGCAGTCCTGGGCAATTCCAGACTTCAGAGAGAATCTGTGGTAGCCAGAGGAGGGATGCACCGGAAGATACTAGACTAGGAGCTTGGAGACCCCACATCTCTCCTCTGCCCCTGTTTCCACCACACTGTCACTTGCCCCTCGAGACCCAAAAGTTGCATCTGCTGTCATGATCTGGCCCTTGCCGACCCCTCTGGCCTCCTCTCACTGGCCCCTGTCCTGGGTCGTAGGCTTCGGCCCTGTCATGCTGTGGGCCTTCGTCAGGTCTATACAGGGTTGGGCCGGCCTGGCATGCCCCTTCTGCTGCACGTCACTGGTTAACTGAGTTTGTAATAACTCAGCCTAGGTGCCACCTCCTCCACTTTTCACGGACTCTCCTCCTTCCCCCAGGCCGGTTAGCACCCTTTCCACAGGCTTCCGCAACCTGAGAATCGCACACCTGCACACCGTGCTGTTTGCTGTCTCTCTCCCTCCCAGACTTGGAGCTGCATGGGCAGTGTCTTACATGCTGGGCACACACGAGGAGCTCAATAAATGCTACTGAACGAAGTGAAAGTGGTCCCAGAATCAGTACTGCCGACCCTCGGACATGACCAAAACACACGAGGCAGCAGGAACACGGAGGCAAGTCCCCGGTCCACCCACATCCCAACCGCCTACCACTCAGCAGAGGACGATCTTCTTCCAACAGTCCAGGCCTACCTCATTGCTACTGAAAACACGGCACAAATATTTGGATGACTGTCAGAATGCCTGCCTCTCCCGTCTCAGCTTACACCACTTTTCCCTTGGGCCCCAGCCAATGGCCTTTCTTTCTGTTCTTCCAACTACACAACCCCTTTCTTGCCCTGGGAACTTTCTCTGGCCGGGAAATTCAGCCCCGTGACTGGCTCCTTCCGGTACCTCGGGCCTTTGTTTAAGTGTTCCTTTACCCATGAGGCCTTGCTTCATGATCAAACCCAAAGTAAGGCTCCTTTCATTCTTTGTCCTGGGACCTGCTTGTTTTTATTCAGAGCATCTTTATGCTTGGGAATTTTATTTTTATTTCTGTGATCATTTGTTCGGTAATACTTTTTATCCTCTCCCTGAGGAGGGGTGATTTTGTCCGCCAAGGGAACACTTGGCAGTGATGGGACATATTTTTGGTTGTCACAATTGGGACGGGGGTGGTGTTGCTAGCATCTCAGGAGTAGAGGCCAGGGATGCTGCAAAACATTCTAGAAAATAGAGCACAGCCCCTCACAACGAAGAATGACCAGGCCCAAGATGTCGGCGGGGTAGAGTGAGGAACACTAGCCTAGAGGCTCTGCAGGGGCGGGGGACTTGCCTGCCTTTTCGCCGTCGTGTCTCCAGCACCTGGGCCAGTAGTGTCTGGCCCCCAGTAAGCCTTATGTGTAGCGGAATGAAAGAAATAGGTAGACGGATGCAGGGGTGTTCTTACAACTGTTTAAGAACTGGTAGGGCACATCAGGACAATGGGAACTAAGCCCACCATAGCACTGGAGCTAGGGAGAGGAGGCCCCACTGCACCAGGCATTACATCTTTGGTTGCCGGACTGTGGGGAAGCCTGGGTGCCCTAAGGCCGAGGCTGGGGCAACCCCTGGGGTCAGGGGTGAACAACTTGATCTTCCTGCCCCCATCCCTAGCCTAACCCAAAATCTTGTGTAGGATGACCCCAAACTTCACCCTCTTCTCTCCAAGTCTAAAGGCTAAAGAAAGAGTCCTCCTCCTGGT
The DNA here is from genome assembly GCA_004027735.1 of Carollia perspicillata. Taxonomy (NCBI): domain Eukaryota; kingdom Metazoa; phylum Chordata; class Mammalia; order Chiroptera; family Phyllostomidae; genus Carollia; species Carollia perspicillata. The sequence continues at coordinate 9,249 of PVKM010049927.1, forward strand.
CAGTCCAGCCTGTGGCCTAGACTGCTCCTGCTCCCTCTATCCCGGTCCAGGCTCCTCTGGATATTCTTGGCCTATACCTCCTGCTTGTAGCTCTATCCCCTCAGCTCATGGACGCAATCAAGTTTCTTCCACTCTTAAACAGAACCTGTCGGCCCGGCTGGTGTGGCTCAGTGGACTGAGGGTCGGCCTATGAACTGAAAGGTCGCTGTTTCAATTCCTGGTCAGGGCACATGCCTGACATGTGGGCCAGGTCCCCAGCTGGGGGTGTGCAAGAGACAGTCCGTCCATGTTTCTCTCGCACATCGATGTTTCTCTCCATCTCTTCCTCCCTCCCTCTCCTCTCTGTACAAATAAATAAACAAACTCTTAAAAGAAAAACCCTACCATCTCTCCTCACATACCCCTGTAGCTACTACTCCAACCGCCTCTCTCCTCTCTCCCAGCGAAGCTGCTAGGACCCCAAGCCCACGCTTGCTGCCCACACACCCTCGCGACAGTCACCGGGGCACGGGGGCATTTCTCAGCCCCTTCGTAGCAAAGCCTCTGGAATATTTGTGTATACTTGCTTCTCTATTTTTTCACAACTTAGTCATTCTTAGCTCACCGAAATCTCGTTTCCAACTCCCACCCTTTACTCTGTAACCAAGACAAAGGTCTTCAATGTCCCCACATTGCCCGTCCCAAACGATCTGCTGTTGACGATTCACTCCTACGTGAGGCTCTTGATCCTTAACTTTTTTTCCTCTTCAACCATTCATGATGCGGTTTCTCCTGGTCTGACTCAGGCTGCCCTGACTCCTCCCTCTTTGTCTCTTCCAGACCACTCCCCTAACCCACGCGAGTCCCTCCCAAGATTCCACCCTTGCCCAGTATGCCGGCCTCAGGCATTCCCCTGGTTATGGATGATTCCCGAAGCTATATACCTGGGCCGAACTCTCCTTGGGTTTCAGAATTATGCTCCCAAGTGGCCCCAGACACTGTACACTAAGCTATCCCACGGGAATCTACAGTTCGAAGGGTCCCAAACAGAATGCATCCTTTTACCTGCTCTTCCCCCAGAGTGCTATTCCTCCTGTAGTCCTCCTCCTTATTAATGGCACCGCCACCCACCCGGTCCCCATGCCCAGTGACCTGTGAGTCATCCCAGTCGTCTCCCTCTGTGTGTCCCCTCATATCCAATCAATGGCCAGTCTTACCCCGTCTTAAATGTCTGGAGCATGGCCCTCTCCATCCTTGTACTACTAGCACCGCCTTCATTTGGTTCCTAGTTAACTCTTGTTTTCCCTTTGTTAAAACACGTTTTTAACAGACTCCCAGCACTTCCCTTTATCTCAACCTAGCGGACGAGCTCCGCCTCCACCTAAATAAGCCTGCAGACTCTCCCAGTGCTCATTTCCCAACCTGAGCTCTGTGCCTCTGCCCCAACCCTCTCCTCCACGCTCTCCCTGTCTCTCCCAACGGCACCGTCCCTTCTCAGCCTCCTCCCCCACCCCAAACCCTGCAGGTCCCCTTAGATTCTTTACTCTCTCTTTTCCATCCCCCTTCACTCCTGTCTGGATACGGCACTGCCCTGACCTCCTTTCCCGACTG
>PVKM010049928.1:0-10837 GCA_004027735.1 Carollia perspicillata
TTGCTTTTTGAGGGTGATGTTTTATGTTCAAAATTTTTAGAACCACATCCCGGCTGGCGTGGCTGTTGATTGGGTGTCATCCTGCAAAGAAAAATTCACCAGTTTGATTCCAGTCAGGGCACATGCCTAGGCTGCAGGTTCAGTACCCAGCTGGGGTACATGAGGCAACTGATCAATGTTGCCCTCCCCGTCTTTCTCTCTCCCTTCCTCTCTCTCTAAAAATGAACAAACAAAAAATTTTAGAACCAGTTGTAACTTTACAACACAAAAGGTTGGGGGATATAAAGCTAACTTCACATACTGTTTTCTCCCTTTATTCATTGTTCATTTCAATGAATTCTATATGTGCATCTGACAAGTTGAAACCAAAAAATACTAATAATTTCAACAAATGTCACCTCCAAAATCGGCATGAAATATTCTTAGCAAATATGGTCACAGCTTAGGTATTTCTCTAAGCAAATTATTAAAACCCTGCTTTTTAAGATTTTACTTATTTATTTTGAGAGAGGGGAAGAGAGGGTATTTTGCGTGGTTGACTCTTGCATGCCCCCCGACTGGAGACCTGGCCTGCAACCCAGGCATATGCCCTGACTGGGAATCGAACCAGCAATCCTTTGCTTTGCAAAGCGTTTGAGCGCAAAGCCGGCACTCAATCCACTGAGCCACACCAGCCCGGGCAAAATGTGCTTTTCTATTAACAAATAATTTAACCACACTTACAAAACACTTTCCAAATCCATATTGACATATCACTTTGATCTTAACTTTCTCCAACAGGTGCTGAACTATCTCCCTGTGGGTTTGGGGCTCAGTGCAGGCCTCTGACAACAGGGCCTTCCAGTCTCAAGACAGGAACGTCTGTATCTTTGATCTGGAGGGTGGCCCATCCTGAGCAAGTCTCCTTGGGCATTAGCTTCCTCCTAGAAATCCAGGGTTGGATGCTCAGGGTTTCTCAAACTAGATACCATTGTTACCAATAGCAAAGGCCCATCTAGCACTTCCATGTGCAAGGTCCTGTACTGTAAGCATTACTGCGATCCCCATTTTACAGATGGAGAAAGCAAGGCTAAGGGACTCACCACATGTGTGTACTGCCTGCCTCTCCAGCATCTCAGGTGAGGATCAGATCTGGTTGGGGCCCCGGAATCCACACCAATAAATAGCTCCATCAGGATCTTTGGTCCAGGTGCTTTTTATTTACTTATTTTTAAAACTCATCGAAACATATGTTTACTGATTTTTACAGAGAGAGGAAGGGGAAAAGAGAGAAACATCAACGTGAGAGCAAAACATCCATTGGTTGCCTCCTGTACACTCCTGGACCGGAAATCAAACCAGCAACCTATTGGTGCACAGGACAACGCTCCAACCGAGCCACCAGGCCAGGGCTCCAGGTGGTTATTAGGCCCTGTTTTGAAAGCACCGGTCCTGATATCAGACCTGCTTTGGTTCGGAGAGCAGGAAAGGGAACAAACAGAAATCCAGAGTCCCAAGCAGGGCAGATCTCAGGAGCAGGTTTGCTGCCACCCTCTGACAGGGAAGGGGGTGGACTGCAGGGTGGATGCCGCTAGATAGGGCTGCACTGCTGGGAAACCACGATCTCTTGCTGCACCGGATTGCCACCTGCTGGCTATAGGTGGCCTTACCAGCTAGGTAGGAGTACGCTCCCATCCCTTCACCAAATGTCAAAGGACTACAAGGCAACATTGCTTACAGGTTCAGTGGAGACCTCACAGTGTGTGAAGGACAAGCAATGACAATACGTGTTTAGCATGATGGGAAAGAAAAAGTAAGTGGGGGAGAGTCAGTGTGGATGAGTGAGGGGTCAGTGGGGGGAAAGAAGCCTGAGACTCGTAGGTAGGCAGAGCCAGGCTGGTGGGCCTCGGTAGTCTGGATTTTGTGCTGAGGGCAGTGGGAAATCCAGCACCCAGTTGGATTTGCTTTAGTTAGAACCTTCTGGCCTCCGCCAGGAGGATGAATGGGATGGTTTGAGGGGAAGCAGAGTGGATCTGAAAACAGCTCACCACCAGAGACGAGAGCAGCTGCTGGCCTAGGTTAAGGGGTGGCGGCATGGACGGAGAAACGTGGTCAATGAGAGATATTTAGAAAGTAGGATTGGTTGGGTGTGATAAAACCACAGCCCAGAGAATAACAGCAGGAAATCCTAGTGGCCCCATTTCAGTCCTCTTTGAACAAATTGTAACACCTACGAGATGGCAGGAACTAACTTACCTGCTGGGAAAACCGTGGTGAAAGCAAGTCAAGAAAAAGCCCCGCCTCTCATGGAGCCTAGTTCTAATGGGGAAGAGGGAAAACAGTCTCACATACAGGAAAACATCTGATGGGGATAAATAAAACGTTCCTGGCACACTGACTCAGAGACCTGAGTGGTAAGGAGCCTGTCATGTAAAGATGACAGGGAAAAGCACTCTAGAGCAAAGGAACAAATGCAAAGGCACTTAAAGTGGAGCATGTTCAAGGTCAGAGGGAGCCAGTGTGGCGGGGGTTAAGGGCAAGAGTGAGACAGGAGAAGGCTGGAGAGTCAGGGCCAGATTATGAAGGTTTGTTTATACAGCAGTGCAAAGAATTGAGCCAAGGGAAGGCACTCAACATTTTAGGAAAGTGACAGAATTCGTTTCAAGATCTCTCGGGCCGCTCTGTCGGGAAGGAGGGTGTGGGGCGAGACAGAAAGCAGGGAGACTGCTAGGAAGCTGAGATGTGGGTGAAGAGAGATGATGGCAGCAGCGTGTGGGTGGGAACCCTGGGCGTATTTTGGAGTCAGAGGCAACAGGACTTGCTGGTGGATGGCATGTGGAGGTGAAAAAATACTAGAACCATGGATGCCTGCCCAAATCCACAAGGGTGACAACCGCTGCAGAAAAACTAGACAGGAGAACTTTTCTGTAAGGAGGAGAAGGAGAAAGGCCATAAGGGAACTTCTTCCCCAGTGACGCCCCATCCCAAACAGCCAAGTCCTGGCCTGAGAGCTCAGCCCCTCAGGAGGGAGCAGCCTGCAAACTAAACACGCTGAGGCTCAATTTCCTTATCTGAGACTGGGCCCAGCCTGCCGGGGAGTGTGGCAGGCTTGACCGTGCGTACCGGCCTGGCTCCTGAGCACCCCTAGCCAGTTTTCTCCCATCGATGGGAGGCGACTCCCCAGGCAGCCCCAGCCTCACCCCCAGCTGGAAGAACACCCAAGGGCACTTTTGAATCCAACCCTACATAGAATCCCCAGAAGAAGCCCCTTCATTCCCCAAGCCCTGGACCTGGGATTGTTCCAACAAGACAGAGAAGAGATCACTCTCCAACCACTGGAATCCGAGGAGAATGTGGGAATGGGCAGCTTTGTCCTGGCAGAACAAACACCAGAGACCAAGGGCTATGGGCATCACATCATTTTATTTCTTTGCTTTTCCAACTTCATCCTTGGGCAATGAAAATTCAGTCTCTCACCTGCCTGGCCACTGTGTGGTGCCTCACTGACGATGGGGCACAGGCTCTGAGGACTCAGCAGAAAGGTCTCATCCCCAAGGGCGAGCCACACTGGCAGAGGACTGCAGGTGGGCCAAGCAGCAGCAGCAGCAGCAGCAGCAGCAGCAGCAGAGACTCGAGAGCCCCCCCCCTCACCCCTACTCCACACTGAGTGGCAAGGAGCAGGCCAGCCCTCAGTGATCCCACTCAGGACCTTCCCTCAGAGGCCCTTGGTTCTTCCCGTACCTCCCGCTTCTGCTCACGCTGGGCCTGACCCCCTTTCCTTTGCGGGTGCCAACCAGAAGCCACTGACCCACTCCGCATTTGATTTCTTATGCTCCTTAGGGAAACACATTTGAGTAAGGAGAATGCCAAACCCCAAAAGGAACTGAAGATATACATTCTGCCCAATGGGACAGATGGCCATGCTATAATAACACTCCTTTTGTCCCTAGGGAAAACGGAAAGCAGCCTTAGCTAACCAACTCCCCTCCAGCCCCCTCCCCCACACATACAGCTTCCAGTACCCACAAGTGGGCCCAGCCAACCCACTTCAATCAAAACAAAAAACTAAAATCCATACACATAAAAATAAGAAGGGCAAACAACTGTGACTCTCTGCAGCAGACCAGATGGCTGGTTTCGGGCTCGCTCTGCCCTGGAGCCAAGACACAGCACAAATGTGCCTTTGGGTTTAGGGCGGACGCCATGCAAACTGGAGCAAAGGGCGTCCTGGCCCGGCCAGGGGGCAACTCGGGTCCCTGACCCTCTCCAAACCGGTCCCCCGTCCTCCCAGCCCCTCTGCACCGCCCTGTCAGCCATCAACCAGGGTGAGGCCATCGTACAGAGCCCGCTTCCACATGTAGTAGGTGGAGCGGGCTGTCAGCGGGAAGAGGGCGCTGAACTCCTTGTAGGAGGGAAAGCTCTTGGACTGGAAGCACTTCTGCAAAAACAGCTTGGCCTGAGCCTTGAACTTGGTGGAGGCGAGCATGTCCATCATCAGCACCTGGCTGTCCCTACTGCCCGCTCCCGCACCCACAGAGGGGCTGGACCAGGAGCCACTGGGAGGCCTTCCCTGGGCCATGGCCCCCTCTTGCAGAATCTTCTCTCTGGAAGGCCCTCCCTGGGCCTTCTCTGGATCCTCTCCTGGAGAAGCTGTCACCTTTGGGGCCCCTGCTGCTGGGGCCACGGAAACCATCACATTCTTGCCAGCTTCTTTCTCTGGCTTCTCTTCAGCCTCCTGGCTCCCACCTTTGCCCAAGGCAGGGGCCTGCATCTGGAGTTTGGACAGGCTTCTAGGCCAGCCCCGGGCAAGACTCTTCCAGACCCAAAAGGTGGAGGGGGACAGACTGGGGTAGCGGAGGCGAAAACGACAAAAGGGGAGATGCCCACTGAGCACCTGCTTGCGGGCGGCCCTGCGCAGTCGCCTCTGCCAACGGGAGAGGGGCACCCTCGGGGGCACGGACTCCCGGGGGACAGGTGGTCCCCCATCTGTCGCTTTCCCTGTCCCCTCTCCTGCCTCACTCTTCTCTGGGAGCAGGGCCTCTTCCCCAACAGATGCCAGCTGGGGAGCCGGGGCTACGGAGAGGGCTGGGGCCGGCTTGAAGCTGGGGTTCCTCCGAAGGGCCTTCCGGCGCCAGTTGTAGTAGGTAGACCGGGAGATGCTGGGGAACCTGCGTTTGAAGCAGCGATAGGGCACCAGTGTGTTCAGGGAGATGCAGTGCTCCAGGTACAACTTGGCCCGCTGCATGAGGACCACTGCAGGGCTTGCCTCAGCCAGCACGGAGCATCCCAGCCCCTTGGCGACCTGCTCCTCCGGCAGCTTCTCTGCCTTCTCCAGGTCCTCTGTCCCCTCCTTGGGGGCCAGGGGCTGGCCGGTGCCAGTGCCCAGCAGCTCATTCTTCCAGGCATAGTAGGTGGAACGGGAGATCTCAGGGAACCTCTGGAGAAACTGCTGCAGTGACATGATCCCCCCATGGCGGACACTCTCCTGCAGGACATGCTTGGCCGAGTAGAGCGTGGCCACCTTCTGCTGGTGCTCCTGGGACTGCCGCCGCCAGCGGTAGAAGGTGCTCTTGGTGACACTGTAGCGTTCGCAGAGTTGAGAGTAGCTGCGGCCAGGGTCCTGGCTGAGCAACTCCAGAGTCTTGGCCGGTAGTGGCAGAGCAGCTGGGGCCGGGGGAGCCAGGGCCAGGCTTTTAGCATCTTCAGCTTCCACCTCCTCCAGCCCCACCACAGGGGCAAAGTACTGGTGGCGGAAGAGATGGCTGGTGAGGGGCTGGCCGGCCCACATGATGTGCAACGTGGCCGGCATGTGGTCACAGCGGCGGGGCCGGATGATGCGGTTAAAGTAGGGCCGGATCTTGAGGTTGCGCATGGGATAGATGGAGTAGATGTTGCGCTGGAGGATGGAGGCGAGGGCGTACAAGTGCCACACATTGGAGAAGCTGCTAGGGAAGCAGGTGGCCTTGACGTCCGCATCGAAGATGGCCTCCAGCGTAGCGGACGGCAGGCTGGTCATCTCGGGGGACTCCTCCGAGCAGAGGGAGTAGCGTACGGCCTGCAGCATCACCTTGGAGTCGATCATGCCCTGCAAGTAGTAGTGTCTGTGCAGCAGCATCTCCACGACGGTGCGGGCCCGCAGCTCCAGGCTGAGGCCTGCGTCCCCCCACAGCAGCGTGCTGGCCGCCTCGAACAGCAGGCTGCCCTCGCCCTTGCACACCAGTGGCAGCATGTTCCGGGGAGCATCCTCTGGGTACAGGCTCAGGGCCACCGAGTCCACCTCCAGCACCTGGCGGCAGGGGCCTTTCTCCCGACAGGTGGGGAGAGTAAAGGAGGACAGGACCTGCTTGGCCTCCAGAGCAGCACCGACGAGACCCTCCAGGCCCTCGGAATCCACGGCCTCCTGCAGCTCCTGGAGCACCTGCTGAATCAGCTGCTCCCGCGATGTCATCCTACCGGGGCAAAGGACAGAGAGCAGAGGTCAGGACGGGGAACCCTGATGACGCCCAGCAGGGGTGCCTACCCTATCCGCTCCTGCACCGTCTCCCTTGAGATGACGTCCACCACTCCCATTTCTTCATTGCAAACGATGGCCAAGTGCCTCCCGGGGTTATTCAGTCCCTCAGCGGTACTAAGAGCTTGGTCTTCTCGGTTCTGATACTAACTTGAGCAAGTCACGTAACCTCGCTAGGCTCCTGGTTCCTCCTCTGTGAAAAAGGGGACAATAAAAAAGTATCTGCCTTACAGGGTTGCTGCAGGTGTCAAGGAAACAACGAAAGAAAAGGATGGAGACATACAGATATACGCACACGCTTATATATCCATCCTTCGAACAGTGCCTGGCACAGATCGAAGTACTACAGGAGCGTCAGCTATTGTACAGGAGTGTGACCTAGCACTGTACGTATTGGACAGCACAGCGGTAAGAGCTGTGCCTCTGGGCCCGGTAAAGGCAAAACTGGACTCTTTCCCCTGTTACAGTGATTCTCAAAGTATGGTCCCAGTACCCTTGCGGTTCCTGGGGCTTTTTCGGGGGGGTCTGCAAGTTAAGCTGTTTCATAGTAACACTAAACTAGACTAAGCTAACACTAGGATAGTTGCCTTTTCCATTGTATAAACACTTGGGTAAAACTGTGGCAACCTTAGCATGAATCAAACCGTCCTGGAAGTCATTGTGTTCTCTACCACCGTGCAGTGGCAGGTAACAAAAAAACAAAAAGCTACTGTAGTTTCACTCAGTGACCTTGATGAAGCACAGTAAAGATTTTTCTTAAATTACAGTCCTGAAAAACATGACTTCTCAAGATTGGGAGGGGCATTTCTGCTGCACGCTGAAGCAGACGAGATGAAGGCCTCACAGGACAACTGTCGGGTTGCATGATGGACTGGCCGCTTTTTATCACAGAATGCCATTGTACTTCGAGGGGAAATTGGGAGACATTCGTCATTTGGACTTGAGTATATTTAGTAAACATTTTTTCAGTAGGGAATAAGGTGAGCCTGTCACTTCAAGAAAAATTGCCATTTGTTGCCAGTGAAATGTGGAGCTCTCGCTTGAAAATTAAAATTTAGGAAAACCTGTGTCCACTCCAGGGAGCCCGAGAGCTTCCCCATAGCTAAAGGCTTCTCCGAAGGAACCAGCGGTGACACTATAAATGTAACTTTTTATACTACATAATGGCATTGCCAACAGGTAAAGCTCTGTATCACTCGACAAATTATATTTCAAAAAAAACCCATGGGTGCTGTTACAAAGTTATGCATTTTGATTGGTGAAAGATCCCATCAAAGTATAAAAGAAAGCAATAGATTTTAACATAGTAGGGTACAAAAAGTTCAGGGGTGTTGTTTCAGATTCGACATTGTAACTAAGCTTTGAGAAACGGACTCGTAGAGTTTTGGTAGAGTTAATCAGAGAATATCCACTGCAAAAGCTTATCAAGTTACCCTTCCTCTTTTCCTCCATGTATCTAGATGAAATGGGATTTTCTTCAGATGCTTTTACCAAAACAACGTATCACACAGACCGAACACAGAGACAAATATGAGAATGTGCTCATCTTCTATGAAACCAGACATGAGAGATTTGGAGAAATGTAAAAGAATGTACTTTTCTCACTAATTTTTATCTGCAACAGTTATGTCTCGTAAGAAGTATTCATTGTTCCTATGGAACAAGTTTGCTTGCCATTTTTAAATAAATGTTTTATAAATGTCTCTGTTTTCATTAGATGGGCAGATGCAATTGATATAAATGAAAGCTCTGGGCAGGGGGTGGTCCTCAGTTCTTAAGAGCACACGGAGGTCCTGAGACCAACGAGTTTGAGAACTGCTGCCCTGGAAGAGAAAGCCAGTCGGTCTTGTCACAGCGTGTCACACTGTGCTGACACAGGTCTCAAACCTGAGATTCACTGAGCATTTGTCACCCACTGTCCTAATCCTGACAGCCACACTTTAAGGCAACACCAGTACCCCCAGTTTACAGGTGAGGAAACCAAGACAATCGATATTCGTCTACTTCGCCCAGTTTGCCCCAAGTCACCGGAGGGGTGCAGCCAGGTGCTCTTCAGGGCCCCTGATCCCTCCGTTACACTGCCAGCCACCTTTTCAACACAAACCCATCATTCTATTTAGTGGCACATTGTCTTGCAAAGCAAAGTAATATTCCTTGATGGATACTGTTTCTAAAATTAAAAGGAAGCCATTATCCTTTCTCGGATCTTTGTTCTCAGAGATGACATAGAGTCCAATACATAGCTTTAGATTAGTCTTCGATTTAAAAATTGTGTTTAGGTGTATCCATTTGTCAACTAATCAAACCTCACACTGAAAAAGACTGTGTTCGAGTGTACGTTACGGTGCAGCTAAGTTGAAAAGAAACTTTTTTAAAGCACCAAAAGAGCATCAGCAGAATTTTACTTGATAATCATAAAAAAGAAAAGCTTTTTAAAAAACTGGTGATCGGGGAACACCTTTGGCTAAAATTTCTCAGCTGAAAAATTTTTTAAAACATGTATATTGTGACAAATCTGGTCTAATCTCTCGCTAAATTTGCTTTCGGACCATATTATTTGGCCCTGGATTTGGGCTCTTACTCTGTTCCTCTTTTATGTGCTTTAGATCTACTTTTTAAAAAAACAATTCCTTCCCTTTGGAAAACGAGAAGATAAACGTCCTATAGGTTCTTATGGAAGAGACTTTGCTTGTCATTAACCACGTGCAGTTAAAACCAAAAACCTCTGAAGAACACGCTGTACGCACAGAAGGGCTTTTTCAGGCTGGCAAACAAAGGGGGCGGGGTCTGCACGCCCGTTTTGAATGCTGCTCCACAGCCACAAGTAAATGAGCGTGCTGCTGGCTACTGTGCAAATGAAACTATGAAAATAGCCCCTACCTCCCTGGTGCTTACTCTGTGCGTTTAACTGGGGTAATTCAACCAAAATCTCAGAGAGAATAAGGGGGGATGATTCATTTCACTGGAGAGGGCGATTCTTTCTGCCCTGCTCCGCAGTGAGCCTATTTCCTGAGCAGAGAGCACAGTGTTCCCTGTGTGGCCACGAGCTTCCGTGGGCTTTCCACGGGGGGAGCGAGCGTCTGGATCTCGGGCGTCTCAGAGGCCATTTTGTTTACGCACAGCGCGGTTCCCCCTCTTCCTGCACGCAAGCTACACCTCCATCACACCTGCAACCCCTGCCAGGGTGGCTTTTCCCAGCTCACAGCTGGGGAGACAGAGGCTTGGGGTTAAATTAACTTCCCCGAGACCACAGCTATGAAAAGTACAAAACCCTGGGCAATCCAACCCCAGAGCTCCCCTGCCGACCCCTGGGATCCACCACCCAGGGGATACATCACCCAAAATGCGCATCAAAGAACCCTGAGACACATGGGTTCTTGGAGCTTTGAGACAAACCAGCCATTTTAAGGAAACTGAGGTCCAGAAACATAAAATCAACTTACCTGAATTTATTTAACAGTATCCAGCTACCGTCCAACAGAATGTCGAGATATGCCACACTTCCTCCTGAACAAACCCCACCCCTCCCTACCCTCTCCTGTCCCACCCCACCTCTGGCCAGAGGCAGGCCAGACCCAGTCCCACCCTCTCCACCCTATCGCATTCCCTGCTCTCCCTGAAGAGGGGTAAGGACTTCTGAGTTTGCAAAAACCCACTTCTGTTTCTTCAAAAGCTTGCTGAGAAAAAGTAGCTCCCTGGCTCTGCATGCCCCGTCCACTCCAGAGGGTCTGAACCACCAGAGAACGGGGGAGTGGGGGAAGACCATAGGCCCTCCTAGGGCAGCCAATCATCCCTAAGTAGACAGTTGGTTGATGGGGTTCAGGTGCGGGCCTTTTTCAGCAGTGGTTTCCTGGCAGTGCAATACAAAGCAGATCTGGCAACTGTCAGGTGCATTCATGAATTAGGTGCAGAAACCAAGAGCTAACCTCCGGGCTTTGCCCAGCGGGCCTCCCCTGGCAACTTTTGGAAGGGACCTGAAAAGGAGTGAAACCAAGGAGGGAAGGCCCCCTCAGATTCCACAGGCTCCTCTGGCTTGAGATTGGAAGGGAATAAAACAGGGGGGAGCCCTAAAAGTGTCCAGGAAGGGCTCTGCAGCCGGGGAAGGCATGAAGACGTGGGCAATTCTGCAGGAGATTCAAAGCCTCACCCTCAACAAGCCCAGCTTCCCTCCTCTTCCAGTCTCCTCATTTCAAGCAGATGGGGCCTCAGACCCCCATTCTCCCCAACCCCATTCTTTCTCTCACCCCTCATAAATCAGGTCCAACAGCATTGAGGGAGGGTCACAGAGGCCTCAGCCCTCGGTGAGACCGGGATAAACCGGCACTCTCGCCTTCTTCCCCCATCACA
>PVKM010049929.1:0-10838 GCA_004027735.1 Carollia perspicillata
GGCCTTTCGGCATCAGCTCGGGGGTTTACGCTCCTCAGAAACTACAAGACACAGCGGTTGGTCTTCCTGTTGTTGCCAGTTACAGCTAGCCCAGCCCATGCCAAGAGCATGTGCAGAGTACGAACACAGGCTACCAATCAGAGTATAAGACACGTACCCGGCATGCACGCAGTAACCTATCAAGAAGCGCTCCTTTGTGCACCCCTCACCAATCAAGTAGCGACACACTTCCCCTTCCCCCCCTCTATATAAGTCTTTGCCCGAAAATAAAATTTTGCAGCTTGATCAGAACTTATTGTCTTGCTGCCATTCTTTGCGCCTCTTGTCCCCCTCACCCATTTGCTCCAGACAGGTGGCCGAGTCCCTGTTGACCGCTCTGCTGGCCAGAGCAATAAAGGGCCTGGAAGATACATTTTGACTTGGACTGTTCTTTGCTAAAAGAAAGGAATCAAGGGAGGGAAGAAGAAACTACTGTTTGAGGTCCCAGTCCTGACAGGCCAACGCCAAAATCAAAATGATTATTTTCAACAAGACTTATTTAATAGTAAAACGCATAGTACCTCAGAAAAGAGAAAGCCAAGAGTTAGAGGGGCCAAGGCCAAAATGGAACAACTTCTGGATCCCTCCAGAGTTCATTTCCTTAGCTATCTGAAGCTGTCTATGTATAAGGTTACTAAGAATGACATACCAATTTTGACTCACCTACTAAAAGATAGTTCACATAAACATAACTACCAATTACTTAAGTATCTTTTCTGCATACCAACCAATATTGTTAAAAACGAATCCTTTGGTGGATTCTACCACTCCAGTTGAAAATGTTGCTCGATGACAACCAAGGACCATAGGCTATCACGATGACTTGATATGATTACGTAATCGTATAATGGCTAAATGAGAGGAATACTGTTCCAAATAATGGAATCCAACAGTCCTACTCATTCTACACATCTGGAGTACGGTGCTAAATTCCAGGAACCATATTTTAGAAAGGCATTGATTGATAACATCAAAATTGTCCAGAGAGACCCTATCAAGTCAGTAAAGAATCTGGGCATAAAGCAAATCAAAGAACAACTGGATGAATGTATGAAGGTCAGACAACTATGGATAACCACTTGAGACTAGTCTAGATGTCCCCAGGTGCCAGTGAGCTTTCCATCACCAGAAGTACTCAGTCAAAAGCCAAACTACAGTTTGTCCAGGAGGCTATGAGAGTGATTCTTAAATTTGGTGGGAAATCTAGGATTTCCTACAACTCTCATATCCACAACCTAGGGTTCTCTCTTCTCCTGAGAATCATTTACAAAGAACTGATACCAACTGGAACTGGCCTAAACAAAAGGGAGATTTTACTGGAAGGACCTACGGGGTGTCTCACAGAGCCCGACAGACAAGAGAAGTGGTTGGGTCACAGGAAAGACTGAAAGCAGAAACAGAAGTTGATCGGGAACCAATCTTTGTGTTTATCAGTCTTTCAGTCTCTCTCACCTTCTCCTTTCTACCCACTCCAACCTTCTCCCTTCCCCCCTCTTCCCTTATACCCACATATAAATTACCACAATTTATACTCCCTATAAATTACCACATCGTAGTCTGCCCCCTGGTTTCAAATACGGACCCCTTACATTAAACTAGTTATAAAAATCAACAGACACTGGAAAGTAACTAGAATCCCAGTCACTAACTGTTGGTAATTACATAGAATAATATCTCCCAGGGCACAGCTGTTCAGATTTGTAAGCTTTCATTTGACTTTGGTGGGTTGCAAAAACAAGGGTGCTGTCATTAATACACAGTGTCACCCTTTCAGCCACCTGGTGTAATCAGGCTGAGAGAAAAATATAATTTTTTACCCAAATCTCTCTCAAAATATTAATGTAATACTGGGTCTTCGTCATTACATAACCCATTTATTCAGCCCCCAATTCATAGGCACGTTCCTTTTTCCTATTTATACCCGGGTCCTGACAGGGGCCGTTCCTGCTAGGTCCTGCTTGTGGCCACTAAGAGCGATGAACCTCAGCCTCACTTGCCATCTATATTCAGGGTCTTCTGACCAGGGAATCTCCCACATGGCCATCTGCCATCTCTATCTCTTGCTGGCAGACAGAACCTTTCTTACTGAAATCTTGTGCCTCTGAGGATGTGAGAGGACTCTGTCTACAGTCGGCTCATCTCTGCTTTTGCTGCAGTGCCCCCATGTCCACTTGTTTTATAGCCCCAGGCAGACACTCAAGGGAGCCCACTGGGATGGCTGCTTGTCAACTCCAACCACCTTCCAAACCTGGAAGAAAGTTCTGATGGGCATCAACATGCCCTACTTTCATGCACTTTCAAACTTCCATAGGGCTGGGCCCCATATGGGCACCTTTTCATATCATACCATGTAGCCATATCAATACAGGGTGCAGCCAAGAGGGGGCCCCCAAAAGGGATTTGGAATGGGGTCCAGAACTCAAGGTGTCCAGGAAATATTAAGATGTCTTCACCCCTTCCCCCCCACAGGTGTGAGTTGGGGGAAGGGACAAATGGAGCAGGGCCATTGAGAGATGTTTTGCATAGCAACAGCTTTGCAGCTAACCTCTGGCATGGTTATTTAACATATCTATAGCCTTTAACTGGTTTCATAGATATGTTAAATAGCTGTGACCATGCTTTGAGCCAGGGAGAAGGGAGTGACTTCTGCCCAAGACATAACTGGGAGGCAGCTCCCCCTGGTTATAGATTGGCGCGAAGATTTAAAAGCAGACTTGGCAGCCATTGAAGGGAGAACCATGCGCTTTTGGCCAAAATGGAGACTCCAGCAGACCTGTGAGAGAGAATCACCATGTAACTTTAGCGGGAAGAACCACTTGCTTTTGACCACTCACTTTTGGCCAGAGTGGGGGACCACCCGCCCCCCGCCTTGCAGCCATGAGAAGAATCATCATGTGGCTTTAGCAGAAAACTACCATGCGGCTTTCTATTTCTTTTCCTGAGATACGGTACCTTGGACTGGGCAAAGGGGGAAAGAAGGACTCTTGTGTGTTTGTGGGTGTTTTAAGGGACTTTGGGATTTTGATGAAGACGTTAAGTCATTACTCTTAAGTCTGTATGACTTGAATAAATAATTCCTTCCTTTTCACTAATCTCTAACATGGAGAGCTATAATTCGCTGGCAAAGGGAAAGGTGAACCTAGTACAGGGGGACCCCAGTAGAAGTGAGTGTCAACTAGGTAACATTGTGGGACTCCCTTCCCTGGCAGCCAATCAGGGAAAGTCATGGGAGACCACATGTGCAGTAGCTTTAAAGTAATACAACTACTTGTACATGCCCAGTAAAAGCCTGCCAAAACCAGCCAGGAAGGATCCGCCTTATAAGAACAGAGTCCCTCCAGCCCATTGTGGAGAACGAAGAAAGAGTTAGTGTTAAGACAAAGAAAGCTGCATGAGCATAAGGAGTTAGTGTTAAGAAAATAAGATTAGAAAAGCCATAACCGCATAACCACCTTAGGCTTGTGTTCCAGGAAGTTAAGAAAGGCAGGGTGAATAGAGCTGACCTAGCAGATAGCCACCTGGACAGTTGCCCAGGTGAAAAGTTTTAACCCTGCCCCAGCCCTTGAGCACAGGCTGAGCACACGAGCTTCCCCGACCAATTACCAACGAGAGCACGAGCCTAGCATGAGTTTCCCAGCCAATGGCTAACACCACATCTGCTTCTGTACAAGTGCTTGCTTGCTCCCTTCTATAAAAGAACGTAGCTGTAAGCGTTAGGGCACGACTCTCATTTGCAGCTCTAAGGAGCACTGTGTCTCCAGACACGTATGGAGAGTTCGCCCCTGCGCAGGTAAAGCTTTGGCCAATAAAACATCACTTTTGAATCCTGAAAGTTCCTGGACGTTTGTTTCTCGCGTCGGTGAACGCAACACCCATGAGGTCAATATCTGCTTGGAGTTGGCCTGCTCCCATGTTCTCTGCTATAAACTCTGGGTGTTCGGTTCAATTCTTTGTCCCAATCACCAAGAACCTGGTTACCTGTGCCCACCTGTGACAATATGGACCATTAGCCAAGGCTACCAGCCACTGTCCAGGACCAAGTGAAAACCTAAACACTGGGGCTTTCACCACTGCCAACTCTCCCATCACTGTCACAGTAACAGCACTTGATTTACCTCAAATGAGGTGATTCGTTCTTACCTCCTCCCACCAGGCTCTCCATACTCTGGTCTTAACACAGCAACTTCCCAAACAGGGTGTTGTTCATTCACCTTGGCATTGTCACCCGCAAACCAATCAGCACTTTGCTGGTGGGTCGGGAGTGGGTCGGGAGTGGTTTACTGGGCACTCTCCTGCTGACAGTGGAATCCAGCATCTTCTCACGCAGTTCCAGAGTCTGTCCGCATGGAGAGGGGAACCTGCCTCTCCCGGATGTCTTCCAAGCACCACGGTCCCAGAAAAACCATTTCCATTTTAGTATGAAACTCTCCTGAGCACTCTCATCACCGTTAGCTGCTTCGGTTCTCTCATGTAGAGTCCCAGTGGTCATCACTGACAGGCACTCATACGCTCACGACATGATCCCCTTCTCTGTCCCACAAAGGCCTCAAGGCACAGATTGTCTGTCCCCACCAGCATTTGGTTCCTACTTTACACCGTGTGGGCCCAGGCAATCTTACTAGTTCTCATTAGTACAACCAATTAATATCACTTTACGGATGGATTTGCATGCCTTCAGTTTTACAATACCAAGTAGAAAACTGTTTTCCAATCTGATCCAATTTCTATCCCTGAATAGAAAGAAACTGAACTAATAAATCAGGTATTATAGGTGCAATCATTTCACTTAATACCTGTTTGAAACTATCAATTCTTCTACACTCTTACCTTAATCCCATCAACTCTTATATTCCAAGCTATAGCCTCTATTTGGACTTAACAGTGTTTTGGTTTCACAATTCAAGGGAACCCCACATCCTGCCAGAGGAGTTCCCTCTGTTCCAATCATGTTATCAGTTATGTGGGCAACCACCCCCGATCCTTAGGTGCTTTCCAGAAGTCCTCTCATTAACATAACAAGAGACAGCATTTTTTAGGCTCAGAACTGAGAGTTCTGGTAGCTGTGAGACAGGAATTGCGGATGAAGAACAAATATGTATCAGAAATATATTTTGGTCATCTGAATGATAAAAATTACATTTCTTAAAAATCATAATAGCACACCGATAAAAGGAACCACTTTCATAAAGTCACATTGCTTAGATTTGCTTAGGAGAAATTTTATCCACACACAAAGCTGCATACAACCTTGAACAAGAGAAGTAGGTAGGACACATTTCTGAGAACAATTAAGGTCTCCTCTGAAACCTGCCTACCCAAAAAGAAAAATGAGATAGAGGAAAGAACGAGCCCACATGAAGAACAGTGGACAAAGGCCTTTTAGTTTTTTGCCTGAGATGCTGAAAGGAGACAAATAGTAAAGAGAAGCTACCCAGAGGAGAAGGGACAGAGGATAGGGAGCAAAGGAAGAATTACTGAGAGACCGTTAGGGACAGAGCATCAGCTCATTACCTTGACTGGATTAGAACTACTCTTCCAAGTGAAGAAAAGCCCATCTGAGACCACTGGAAAGCCCAGCACACTGATTTCAGGTACAGTTTGGAGCAGGTTCAAGTGCTGTGGCCAGGACACAATTTCCTTTCATCTTTCTGCCTTTTCTGCATTAGTTCTATCTTCAATTAGGCTTTTACCCTGGGACTGCAAGAGATTACAGCATTTCTAGCCTGCATCCTCTCAATTTCAAGTTTGGTAGAAAAGAGTGTTTGAATAAATGCAGAAAGAAGTATCCCAAACTGAGTCTCATTAGCTCTGATTGGCCTAACTTGGATCAGATGTCCACCTCTAATTCCACCACTGTGGCAAGAGACAACAGCATGTTTTCCTCGGTCTATGCCTACCTAGGTCCCCTGCTCCATTCCTAAAATCAAGTATGGGGCCCACTTGTTTTGAAACACATCACTAAGAACTGGGGACTATCATCAGGGTATATTTTTCATAAGGGAAATAGATGCTAATGGCAAAAACAACTAGCATGCACTCCATTTTTCAACTAAGCTTCAGCGTAGCTTTTATCCTGGCTGGCCAAGTATATGCTCTGATTCTGAATTTTCAGAATCCCTCAAGACATCAGAAAGTGGTATCAATTTGGGAAAACAGACAAACATGAATTAAAACCTGGCTCTAATTTATTTTTGCATAGGATTTAAACCATCACTGTAAAAAAGAAAAATGCCAAGTTAATTAACCTGACTGATCCTGAATTTCTTATTCCTAATATAATGATGATACCTGCCTCATAGAATTATTAGGAGGACTCAGGTAATATATGTAAATTGCTTAGCTCAATAACCAACCAGTGAACCCCAAACATAGCTGTGATGACAAAAAGTCACAATGGTAATGGTGACATTTAGAGTGGCACTACTGCCAGAAGAACTCAGTTATTAACCTGCTTCTCGGTTTCATTATGCTCAGCACACTCAGAATGAGGGAGAGGAACCCCGAAGAAGGTGCAGTGGCCAACCTAATTCGCACAATCTTCCTTGCTTTGATGTACGACCTCATTTACGTGGGGCTAAGATCAATTCCACTAACCTTACGCTTTCTATAGCATACCTTACAGATGTCAGAGAAAGCATAAAAGACCATTAGTCTCTCTCCCACAAAAGTGAACATTTCCACCAGTTCTTCCCTGGAAAGTCCGAACTTCATTACTGTAAAAGGAAAAATGCCAAAGCCTTTTGGAAAGCTGGCCAGACACTGAGAAGCCCTGTTTATCTCAAATGAGCACATACTGCCTCTATGTCATACATCCCCCGAGTCTACAGTTTTAACATCCTCTACGAGACCCCCTTTTCTTGGACAACAGAAACATCAGTTTATCACCATGTATTAGGGAGGCCTAATAAAGCTGCTTCATCAACGGAAACAGGCAAATTCTCTTACTGTCTCCCAGTACCTTCTAAGTTCCATGGAAATGGAGCCTCCGCCCTTCATATGCTGAAAGCCCCCATGTGTGTTTCTCCTTAGAACGTGCTGCTGAACTTCAGGATCTCAACGACCTGGAAAGGACTTGCTCAGACCATTGGATGGAAGGCACTATTTCCCTGCACATTTTAATAGCTCTGTATCTCTAATGTGTCCTCTATGTCCTTTCTTTGCCCTTCAGCATCACTAGCAAATCCTCAGAAGGCCTTTCGGCAAGGTCCTTGATTCAACTTGGCTTCACCTAATGTTATTCTACCTTAGCAAGTAAACAATAGCTGATCATGGTTACTCTTGTCAATCAGCGAGCACCCTTTTACGCCAGAGGAGTTTTATCATTCTGATCATAACCTGAAATATTCTTAGTGTATGCTTTTTCAGTATTAAAAAAGGTCATGTAAGAATTTTTTTTAAATGACTTAATCCCATTAACGAATTCTTTACACTCTGATTTCCTAACATCACCGATCAGTAGGCAGACTGGTCAGCGGGAGAGCACTCAAACAACATTAATTACATTCTTTAGATTTTAGGAAATGTTAGGGGGCCAGGTGAATTGTATACACTGAAAAGTGTAGACTCAGAAGCAAACTAAGTAGTATGATTCCGACAGCACTCAAGGTACTTTTTCTTCCTCATTGTGCTTGGCAGGTATGAGGGCCTCACGGGCAAAAATTCAAAACAAACAAAATCGGACTCTAATGGAAATTCATCGTGCATTGTCATGAGATAGCTAAACCCAGCACACTTTATTTTCAAGTAAATTAAAGAATCCTTGCATTAGATATTCACTTTGTTAGACCCGTCTATCTGTGTTGGGACTATAAGAATATAAATTTCTAATATTCTCTTTAGCATAGATAAAAACATCTTTGAGAAGAAAAAGCAAATTAGCTTCCAGATGACACTCTACTGGATTGATGAGGCCAGAATAACAGAGAGCTTTCTTCCGTGATCATCAGGAAAATAAAATTTCTCAGGTTAAATCTTGTTACCCAATCGATCTGACAACACTAACACCCCATCCTTCAAGGGCTCGCCTCCCTGGAAGACACCTGCTTTTATGATATTAAGAAATGTTCTATTGAAAATCAAATCCTGTTTACGAGCCCTGTTTTTATTTCTCCCACTCCAATTTTACCTTTCTGCTTTCAAAAGGCAAAGATGCATTTTTGACTTCTTGAGGTTTTATATCATGCTCACTTCAGCCTTAGAGTCACTACGCTTTTCCAGAACTTCTGATTAAAATGTTTGCTGGGATTTGAAGAACACCAAAGTGCTGGGAGGTATAACAAGGCTTATTCTATATCAGAGAACCTCCAGCCCTATCCCAACCTCAGTACTGTTGGGGCCCCAGCAGAGGAGAGAGGATGGTGGTGAGGCTCCCTTCATTTCCTCCTTCCCTTCATTCCTTCCTCCCCAACACTACGCACTAGTAGCTTCCTTACCAGAACATTCTTGCTTGTGCCAGCCTCATGGAGCTTACAGACAAGAACTGCTACCATCAAAATGCAGTGTGTCGAGTACCACAGTGGGATCCCAGGGACAGGCACCTTCAGGACCAGCTTTATGGGCGTACAAGTTCTGCAGCTGTAGTCACACAGGACCACATGTGCTGAAGGGCCCCAAGTTTGGTTTCATGCTATTGTTACCATCTTGGAATTCTTAACTTTTTAAAAAGGGGGCCTACACTCATATCACCCTGAACCCTGCAAGTTCTAGAGCAAGTCTTGGTCACACTTGTCATCCAAGGACCTTTCTGCTCTCGGGCTCAGTCAGGCACCTCAAAGCTCTCTTTTTCTGAAGCAGGTTCCAATGCCTCAGCATGCTGCCCTTTTCTCCCTAGTGCCACCACCGCACTCTTTGTCCCTTGGGCTTGTTGCCCCTCTAAATTGGCTGCAGAAGGATGCTTAATGCGTTGTTCCTCTGCTTTTTAGAGGACAACAATGATGTAATTTTTCATTGCATAGTCTAGATAATCACTAAGGAGAAAAAATAAACAAGGAGACGCTATCAAGTTACTAACAAAGCAAATGGCAGACCACTTATACACCAGCCCAACTGCTTTAGTACTAGTGTGGAACAAAATACACCCACCCGAACAGGCCTGATCTGTAAAACTGGAAAGAATAGAAACTCCTTGGGTGATTGGCCTTTCTGCAGCCCACTGAACTGATGGCATCCATTTCTCTGGGGCCCTACCAACGAAGAGAATCTTTGAAGGATTTTCCTGGAGGGCAAGACTCTATGAAGATTCAGGGAGTAAGCAAGTTAGAAGATAGGGCCCTCTGCTCCATGAGACCTGGGGTGCCCCTACAAGACACATCCTACTATTAGACCTGTTTTGAAGAAAAATCTGGTGCAGAAAGAGCTAAACTTTGCAAAGATCACACAGCTAATAAATGGAGAACCCAAGGATCAATCAACTGACTCTGGAACCTCCACCCTTGACCTCTCTCTGCCACACTGCCTTGCACAACTCCAGACTTGTTACAGTTCCTTTCTGCCTCCCCATTTCCCCACCCCCTTAATCTTTAGCTGCTGTATAAAGAACTGGGTGCAAGAAAAACAAGGGGCTCTACTCTCCTGGCCCTACTCACAGTGGCTTCTAGTCCTGAATGTAAATGTGCATTTTGGGGAGAGGCAGAGTCACTTCTAATTGTCCTGGGAGACAGCCCAGGCACAGAGTGGAGGTGACAGATCTGCACCATGGGATGGCAGACAGGTACAGGCACACTCTTAACAATCCAACGGGGGGTCTTTATAGGAAACAGGGGCTTTAGAGAGCAGGACAGGGGTGTGAGTCACAGCACAGGAGAAGCCAAACAAAAGGACCGGGGGACATAGCAGCAATGATTACCAAGAAGAGAGGGAAGCAATTTTCAGCAGCTGCCATGAACTGGGAACCATGAAGAAGGGAAGACTGCTAAATGTCCTAGAAGACATTCCTAAAAATGACTGTAATTTTTAGGAAGCCTTCTATGTAGACTGCTGCATAAAACACAACTACCCTTCTAAAGAAACTTATAATTTAAAAGAAAGAAAAAGACATTCTTCTTCTCAAGCGTTCTGAAGTTAGACTTGCTGTTTCCTTGAAGCAACAGCACCATGATGCAATACTGGGCCACATGAGACTCTGGGATCTATTTAAGTTTCAAAGAGCACAAATCAGCACTTTACCACCATTTCCAATTCTTTGGAGATAACTAGAAGCCCCTGCGCTATCAGTCATGCTGCCCCCCGAGTGCTACCATTCCCCGTGTCTCCAGGAGACACTTCTTTTTAGCCAAAAGAAATCCCCTATTTTTTAAGCAAATGAGACCAGAAATTAGACATTAGAGTTTTAAAAAAGAATTTCAGGAGAAAAGGAATATTCCAAGAAAACATAATCAGCTACCTGGAGAGCAGAAAATAAACCCCACTGGAGAGCAGAAAATAAACTAGATGCGTTCCTTCCAAAGTGTTAAAAAATAAGGTTTGATTGTAGGGACTCAGCAGGGAAGTGGGTTTCCCTAATAGGTACCTGGAGTCCAGATGAACATTTAGACCCTGGAGGACACTGGGAGCATGTGCATATATTCAGAGATAATGAGTCATCACTGAGTGGCCCATTAGGCCAATTTTTCACCTTAGCGAGTCTCAGGTTGAGTCCATTAAATTATATGTGCTCTAGGGACACTGACTTCCTGATCTCCAAAGCAGAGTAATGAAATAGTGATACTCACATTGTGTCAGGAGACAAAATTAAGGAGGCTATTTTCACCTTAGCAGGGAGTAATTCACCTAGTAAACAACCCAGGGGGAAAAAATGCTAA
>PVKM010049930.1:0-10837 GCA_004027735.1 Carollia perspicillata
AAACAAAGGAGAGGATGTTGCTAATTACATCAAAAAAGAAGGACATTTGCAAATGCAAAGGGAAAAGTGTTTGAAGCGGTTACACTCATCCTTGGAAGGTTTGGCATAGATTTTAGGAAGTTATTTTAAAGATATGCAGTAAATGTTTGCTGCTTCAGTTTAGGGTGAGGGAGTTTTAGCAAAAAGCAAGTCTCAAAGTGGCCTAGGTACAATGCAGGCCTGATTCCACATGGGAGAACCTATCCATGCCTGTGGGTCCTGTGCACCGGACCTCACTTTCCACTGGCCTTTCCGAGTGGGAGCCGGGCCCATGCCATGCAGAACGGTCTCCTATAACTTTTGTGTCTTCATCATGGATTGACCCTTTTATCGTTACAAAATACTCCTCTTCATATCTAGTAGCAGTTTCTATTTAGATTCATTTTGCGTAAAATTAACACAGGGTGGGGAACTTACATGCCTTATGGTGTGGGAAGTGGTTGTGGACAAGTGGCTCACGGACACCAGTCACAGAAGAGAGCACAAACGGACCGGTTACATTCAAAATAAAGACAAGTGAGGACAACGCTGTGCTATGGCAATGCAGTCACATCCTCTTCATTAGTAGGCCTCTTTGTCATAATGAACCAAATGTACACTTAATTCAATTTTAGGAAATTCAGAGAAATTTAGTAATTATTAGGTATTTGCTTGTTTCTTCTATTGTTTAGTATTAAATTCCAAAAATTTTTAGTGTATAGATGATCAGTGAAGATTTAAATTGATTTATTAATTGACGTATCCTCTGTTATAGCCAAAGGGGAGTTTTCAAATTAACCAGAGCCTCAAATCTGCTGTTTTAAATGTGTAATTGGTACATGGGAACATATCCTGTGCAGTCACGTAGGGCCTCACATTTAGGAAGACCTCGGATTTGGCTTAATGCCCTACCATTGCTGTTGTAAAATTCTTACTAATTTTAAACAAGGGGCCGTGCATTTTCACTTTTCACAGGGCCCCACAAACCATGTAACCAGTCTCACACCTGTCCCTTCGTTCCCCAGCATTTCCTCCCTCCACGCACTTCCATAGCCGCAACGCAATTCCATGGCTAGAGAGAGCTGAACATCATTGCCTGTGGAACAACGGAGGTTGTATCTCTTCACCTCTCTAATCTTTAGAATTCCCTCTCAGTACTCTCTCTGTGATAACTCATGGGAAAGTCTGGAGACATCTAATCTAGTCCAAGTTTCCCATTTCACATTTAAGTAAACCAAGATCTGGAGAGGCAAGGTCCTCCAGCTACTACCTAAATAATTTAAATGAATGAAGCTGCAAAAGTTAATGACTTGTCCCTCTAGCATGGCAGGATTATGAGGACCTGTTTTTATTTCAAACCAGGCCTAGTTCTCACCCTAGGCAGAGCCTCACATCCCCAACCTCTGTCACTAGCAATAGTCTACCTCCATCTCCACAGTCTCCAAAGAATTAGAAAAGTCTTTGAGGTGGTCCCCTTCACCAAAAGTCCTTAAACAATAATGTCTGAGTCTCTGAGAATCTTACTTTCTCAGGGCAGGCCTGTTTCATCGTTTGTATGCTCTCATTAGTAGAAGCTATTTTCTCTCTTTACAAAAAACATCAATCAGATTCTATATGAATTTTGACCATACAATGAATGCCTCTACTAAATAATGAGCAAAAACTCCTTTCTTTGCACGACAATTTTTCAAATAACTTCAAATAGTTTTCCTTCCTGAGCTTTTTCCCAGCTGAACATTTGGTCGCCTGCCCTGTTCCACAGCAACCCAGTTTCTAAATGGCTCCTATCTTCAGTTCTTCTCTCTAGTGACCCTTAGACCTATTAAAATGTCCCTTGTTTACAGAAAGGGAATAGGACAAGGCAAAAGTATCATGACATTATGTTTTGTTTTAATTTACTAATTTAAAGCCAGTAATAAAGCCAGAGGACCAGAAAGCCTGTGGCCAAGGCACAGGAAAAGCATAGCAAGTGACAATAGCCATCTGGGACTTCTTTAAGCAAAGAGAGGTTCTCTCCATCAGAGAGCAAAGAGCACTCTCCCCCTTGAGATCCAGTCAGAAAGTTCTAGGAAAGGACTGTAGTCGATTACACTGGGTCACGGTCCATCCCTGCGTCAGAGAGTCAGTGTTGGGTAAAAAGTGGTAAACTCTGCTTCGATCTCGTGGCTGAATGAGTAGGCAGAGCATTACCAGGAGGGAGGGGAGCACTGCTCCCAGGAGGGAAGGCTGCTGGGTGATCCACATGAGTGTGTCCCAGGGAGCGAGCCAACAGCAGGGACAGTTATAACATTGTAAGAATGAAGTCGATAAGACATCAGCAGTCCTGAAAAACACTTTAACTAGCTAATGAGTAGATATAGTTTTCTTGTTTTTAAGGCAGATAAGCAGATACTGAGAAAACAATAAAATGTTAAGTGTATTGAATTTTTAATTGATATCTACTAAAATAAAATGCACTATTTTGTGGTAGAAAAGAAATTACTTAAATACACTTTAAGTTCTAAAACCTGTGCTTATAGCATGAGTTAATAGATGTATAAAGGTGCTTTGAACATTAAAACAGAAACAACTTAGGACCACACAAAAGTGGAAAAGAGCCAGCTGTTGAAGTGGAAGAACCTGCCTGAAATCCCCTTCCGTTGTCCTGCCCTTGGCAGGAGTCCTGGGGAACAGACATGCGGATCATGCTGTCTGGGTGGACCCTTGGAGTGCACACGATGCTCCTGAGCGCAGGGAAAACCCAGAGGAGAGTACTTCATTTGTCCAACTACAGGTGGGCTTTCACCGAAAGCCATCCCAGAGCCCATAGACCACGGCATGTATGCATTTGTAGCTGTGCTGAGCCAATAAGGTGGCTGAAATGTCAGCAAGCGGGGCCACAAAGTGGTTCCAGTTTCTTTGTGGTTGAAGTCTGTTAACAGCCAAATCTGACCGTACATTCCTGGAACAGTCAGTATGCAAGGGAGCGGGTGAAAAGAAGTTAGCCAGTGTTGGATCCAGGCCAGTCAGCCTTCCAAGAAAAGGTGCCAGAAAGGGGCAGGAGAGACCTTTGCTGAGAGAAAGCTTGCCCTCTCAGGGAGACACAATGCACTGGCAGACCAAAGGCTCCCAATGGCCCAGCAAAAACTTTCCTGCTTCTTCAAGCCTGCAGAGCAATCAGCTCTCCTGAGCCGAAGGAAGATTGATATGGCTGTCCAGTAGATCACTGTGACTCGGCACTCTTTGGAGAGCTTCATATGTTCTCTCAGAGGACTTTGGTTTTGTACACAAAATAGAAAAACACTGTTAAACATCAAAACCCTTGATGCTTACTTTCCAAGGGGAAGCACTGTAGGCCTTTTTAAAATCAATTGGCTAATATTTATCAGGCAACGGCGATCTGCAAGCTGTGCTGAACTGGTGGAGATTCCCAGCAGTGGTATAATGAAGCTGTACCCCGCATGAGATTACCTTTTTTACAGCCAGTATACCTACGCTTATATATAAAATGAATATTATCTTTTTCAGAACAATTACCTGTTGCTCCAATGCTGTTAGGCTTTCTCTTTCATGGCTAATTTGCAAAATCCCTACATATAAGAATAAGAAAGAGCAGTTATGAGAAGAGAGAAAAAAATCTCTAAATGGGGGGCATGTTCTCCCTTTCAACCAACCTCCCTGCCTCAAATGTTGCTATAGAAACAGGCAACCTTCCACTCAAGTCCTTTTGCTTCAAGTCCAAGAGAAATAACACCACAATTGAAAGTGCATCTTCGAAGTCACAGATACACATAAACAAGTAACTCCAAGCTCTAGTCCGAATGAACGGCTGCATTTTAGATCTCAGCTGACATAGGGTTGAAATACATCTCTGCTTGGCTTCAGGCCCCAATCCCTGCAAAGCTGGAGTTCTTAAGTTTTTCTTTAGTGGGTGCACCAGTGACATTTCTCTCTCCCTACTTCTGTCTCTTGTCTTAAAATTTCTCCCCTAAAATCCAGAATGACTTTGCTATTTTGCTCTGAAGGATAGACCCAGGCAAAATTCCTACGACACCAAACTCCATGGCAGGGTGTGGAAGTGGGATTAAGAATTTACACATCCAGCTTTGTATGGCTTTGAAAGGCTTAGCACAGTGGGGGAACTGGGCTTGTTAATTACTCAGATAAATGCTAGTTGACCTATAAAATCCAAAATCAGTTGAACAATAGCAGTACCTGGAGAATGAGTACACATCACTTCCTGGGGTAACTGACACTAATAAGGATTGAGTAAACTAGGACCAAGTTGCTCAGATCCGCTCCCACTGGCGTTATGGAAAGATGGAGGGACTCAGGCTGTGGCTATGGTTCTCCTGAAGGATGGAGAGACACATACAGATAGGTGCTGCAGAACCAGGTGGTCTTTCTGTGTCACTGAGGAGCCTCTTGAGGGATATCTGATGAATAAGAAGAGGAAGCTCAATAAATGTACATTGTGGAGAATGAAGGTACTCAACACATTCTAGCCAGTTGAAACCTAATATTGAAACAAAACACCAAGTTACCAGTCACCGAGGAAGGAAATCTAGAGCAGAAGCCATTGGAAGGCCAGGCCTAAAACCTAGGAAACTGCCACTGAGTGCCCTCACTGTTATTGGTACCAGTGTCTGAGCACTGGGCAGTTCCAGGGTATTTCAGATCTGGTGGGAGGGGAAGCTCAGCACTCAGTTCCTAAACTTTAGCCAGCAAGCAGTTGGGGATTAATCATCGTAATACATGAGCATATCTGGTGGTATAGTGTTAAACTGTTTTGTGTCTGTGTCACCATTGGAATACCAACAGTCAGGGTGTTGCTGATAGAAGTGGGGTCCCTGCAGTGTCACGAGAAAAGCATTTCCCAGGACCAACGTGAGGGGACAAGGCTTAGTCGTGAGGTTTATTGTAGTTGAAACAAGTGGCTGACCCCAGGTTCCAGACGTTTCATCTCTATCCATCCCACTGTGGAAAAAGTCCGGCCTTGTTTTCATCAGGCCCAGGAATAGGGCCAGTGTCCAGAAATTCTGTGCCATCAGTTCTGTCCACATTAAAGGCTAGTCGAGTCCAGCGTATGTCCCCATCTGACTAGCTTCCTCTGCCCCCTACTGCGCTTCGGCTGGTGCTGTGCCCAGGCTCACGCTTGATGACTGCCTGGCCACTGGGTCGCAGGTGGCTGCTAGGCCTGCATAGCTGCTATGGAGAGAGAATGTGCCTGAGCACACGGGACCAGTGCACATGAGAGACATGGAGAGAGGGGCGAGGGGAGGGGGAGAGAAGGAGAGAGAGAGACAGAGACAGACAGGGAGGGAGAGGGAGAGAGAGCACTCTTTGTTAGGCTGATTATATTATCAGGTGTCCTTTCAAACTAACCAGTCAGCTTCTCTAACTTTCCTAGGCTGGCATTAGCCCCTCCCCCTAACCAACCCTTTTCTTCCAGGTCCTGTGTCCCTTAACCAATCCGATCCTTCTCCCAAGTTAGACTGACTGGCCTTTGTGGTAGTCCTTTTAGCTCCTACTGCCTCAGGGTAGAAGCACCTCCCCCTGTGACATCTTGGCTTCTACTGAACATGTGCCCAGCAGAAGGTTTTTCCCTGCTGTTTTATCTCCCCCTCCGTAATCCTGGCTAGTGACCAGTAAGATCCTTTCTGCCTTCTTCAGGGGATTAGGTCCTGAGGGCAGAGGGTGCAGAGCTCCCCTGGAGAACCTATGAATGCTGCAGCTTTCTAGCGAAGTAGGATCACTGTGCGATTCAGCTGCCCAGCTTTTTATGCTTAATGTCTGATTCCCTTTGCTCCTTTCCTTTATTAATATCCAGCTGCCTTCACTAACAAGAAGAAGACACTAAAGGATAGTGTTTAGCATAGACCATACAAGGATGCTAAACAATATTACCAGATTTTGCTGACCTTATTTCAATAGACTAAATTTTTGCTAGCCAAGAGTGCTTCCCAGATTGTCACGTATGTTAGCAGTAAAAACAAAAAACAACAACAAATAAACCTTTCAGACAAACTAAGTCATCGAATCAAATCCCCACCTGTGTCACCTCTTTTCTAATTATCATTAAATCGTGACTCTGCTGGATGAACCATAGTTCAGGAGGTAGCATTACAGTACAGACATTAACCATAATCACTTTTGGAGGCACTGAATAGGGTAGAAATGCATCTCTAAAACTGAGCAGCTGCCTGAAGATATTCTAGGTTTCTGCTGAGGACTGTCAGGAGTAAGGAGAATTGAAGCAGTGCCCACAAGCATAAGAGGAAGCCTGCCGTCTACAAGGATTGGTGCCAAGGCACAATGAACCTCAAGAAAAGCAAATGATTCCACCAAGAATCAACCAATATCAATTTTTCAGATCTCAGAGAGCCTAAGAAGGATGGATTGGAATGCTTGGGCAAAGAAACTACATTTTAGACATGGTAAAGTGAAAGTTAAGTAAGGAATATGGGGAAGAAAGGGATTTTTGACTCAGAGAAAGAAGGAAAGAAAGAGGGAGAAGAAGTGAAAAGAACATTGTTTTGGGTGGACGATTTATGTCTGGGTCTTAATTTGTAAGGGTGACTGTGATGACATGGGGAGGTGAATGTCAGTCAAAGATGTTTTTTGCCTACAGTTTCCAAGAGAAAGGGCACATCATGCTACATGGGTCCCCATGGTGAGTCACTGGGTTTGGTCAGGCTGCAGAGGAAGGTGCTTGGGGAGAGTGTAAGCCACAGCCTTCAGTGGTGTTTCTGCAGGAAAGACACAGCAGGACAGGGCAGACAGTTTAGGACTGGCTAACTTGTGCAGTCCTGAGGAGCTCTGGGCATGGGGCAGTCCTCATCTCCCACTGCAACCCCTACCCCCGTCATTCTGCTCCAGCCACACAGGCCTCATTGAAGGCCCTGAGACACAAGCAGCTGGCCATTGCCTGGAGTGTCCCCAGGTGTCCACGTAGCTGATTTCTCTCCACCTTCAGCATTCTAAATAATGTCTCTCCATCAGAAAGGCTTTGCTGACCACCACATATCAAGTAGCAAACTGCAGCCCCTATGCAACATTTCTTTATCCCTTACATTGCTTTATTTGTTCATAGCACTTACCACTAATTTGTATATTATGTCCTTATTTTCATGGATCCCCACCCCCCACCTAGTAGCATATAAATCCCATGAGAGCAAGAACTTTGACAATCCCAAAACCTGGAAGAAAGTCTGGCACGTGATTGATGTCACATGACTGGCATCCAATATACATCTGTTGAATGAATAAACACCCCATCAAGGGCATATATTTCCTCTTGTTCTCTATCTTGGTTTTTTTCTCAGTTCCATGTCCAGAATTCCCAATGATACTGTCCACTGAAAGACATACAAACTTATTCTACAAGAAAATTGCCTGTTTCTATTAAAATGTCTCTCTTCCTCTAAGTCATCCCCTGGACGAATGGCAGCACCATCAAGAAATCTGGATTCACCTACGATTCCTCTCTTCTCCTGGTTCCCTGCACTCAGTACATCAGCAACTACCTCTGTTGTCAACATCCAGAACACAGACCACCGTCCAGTTCTACAGACAAAACCACTATCCTCTTTCACTCAGTCTCCTAACCTGTCTGTTCTTTTCTCCCTCAACCCATTCCCATTTCCCATCCAATTTGCACAAAGTAGCCAAAGAAGACTTTTTAAAGATCAGCCATGGCTGGTGTGACTCAGTGGATTGAGTGCCCACTTGCAAACCAAAGGGTCGCTGGGTCAATTTCCAATCAGGGCACATGCCTGGGTTTCAGGCCAGGTCCCCAGTAGGGGGGCGTGCAAGAGGCAACCACACATTCATGCTTCTCTCCCTCTCTTTCTCCCTCCCTTTCGCTTTGTCTAAAAATAAATAAATAAAATCTTTTTAAGAATAAATAAAACTAAGATTATATAACTACGAACTCTTCAATGCCTATCCAAACTTCCAGAATTCTGTGAGATCCATCCCTGCCCACTTTTTAAACTTCTCTGTCACTCTACCTAGCTCACTTTGCTCCAGCCATCCTGGCTTTTGTGCAACTTTTTGAGGAGCCCAAGTTCCTTCTGACTAAACTTTCCTACTTGGCTCCTTTTGTACCTGCTCCTCTTCTCATGGCTGCTTCCTAAAGACCACTCTTTAAATCTCAGCCCAGCCCTGGCTGGTGTAGCTCAGTGGATTGAGCTCGGGCCTGTGAAGCAGAGGGTCGCCAGTTTGATTCCCAGTCAGGGCACATGCCTGGGTTGCAGGCCAGGTCCCCAGTTGGGGACACATGAAAGGCAACCACACATGGGTGTTTCTCTCTCTCTCTTTCTCCCTCCCATCTCCTCTCTCTAAAAATAAATAAATAAATAAAAGTTGTGTTTTAGAAATAAATAAATAAATAAATCTCAGCCCAAACGCCACCTCTTAGAGAGGCATTCCACTGTCCCATTTGTCTAAAGTATGTCGCGTGTCATTTTCTCTAACACCACCCTGTTACTTCAAGTACTACACAATTAGTCACTATTTTATTCAGTACTTCACGGGGCAGCCTTTTCAATGGGGCCCTCGGGAATACCTCTCTGGGTCATCGTGACATGTCAAACAACATATCAAGCCAGAGGATTGCACCTTGTCCTCTCTTAGAGCCCGTTGTCACTGCCACGTCCAGCAACAAGGACTCCTTTACTTTCTTCCTCCAATGCTCCCCTGCTCCTCTAATCAATCCCCTGCTGCCCTTCTTGAGGGAGTCAGAGAGAACAACGCTGGTGTTCGCACGTGTGGAAACACTTCAGCGGGTGGCTGCGGTCTGTCTGCAGTCCTGCAGGCTCGGGGGCCCTCTCTGCTCTGACCCGTGGGCAGGGGCGATCACTGGTAAGGGAAGGACCCATGTGCTGGGCTGTGTGGCCACACACTTATCTTACCTGGCAGAGTGAATGGATTTACCTTCACCGTTACCTGCCACAGGATTATTTACAATTTCAATTGTATTTCTAACTGAGCATGAAAGGTTTTGTCTTCTGGAGAAGAATTTTGAATGTCAACAATGAACAGGAAAGATATTTCACAGACTTGGTAGCTTCGACAATCATATCACTAAGGAAACAAATACAGAATTACAAGCATCCCTCAGTGCTTTTGAATAAATACATCTTACTGAATTCTCACACAAACCCTCAAGAATTTATCACTTTTTCATGTAAGAAAATAAAGCGTTTTAAAACTGATTCTTCTCCCTACACAGCTAGTAAATAGCAGAGCTGAAGTCTTTCATTACGTTGTGAGTAAGTTTCTCCTTCACCTTTGCTTCAAACAGTCCCGATGGTGTGGGGAGAGTGAAGGGGTGGCCACACCGGATGGGAGCGAAGATCTCTGCCCGAGAGCTGTCACCACTGGGGAAAGTAGGAGGCTCGGGCACCTTGCAAAACTCGTGAAACTTTAAATCCGTATGTGAACGAAAGAAGGCGAGCCTAACTGGCGCTACATCTACAACTATTGTTCACATTGTAAAATTTATTCGTATTGGATCTGGAAGTAATCACTCAAGGGTGACGTCCTGGAAAGAATAATTTCATATTAGCTCTTGGAAGGGCACTGATACCAGGAGGGGAGGCATTCTGAGAACAGGAGAATGAGCATCGCATTCAGTTTGACTATGTGTGCAAATGTGCTTGGATGTAAGAAACTGTATAAAGAAATAACAGTTTATTTCTTTTAAGAAACTCTGTTATGTTCTGTTTAAATGGCTGACAGTATGGGGTGGGTGGTGCTACAAGTTTTATTTTTAAAAATTTGTCATTAAACTGAAACTACCAAGTAGATGAATTATAAAATCCAGGTGTCGGAAAACCCATCACTGAACACTGAGGGGCACCTTGGAGTTGTCTTAGAGGAATTATGAATGGTACAGCTGTGGCCTCTTTTCATTCTGGCTTTACCCCAACAGGAGGAAAAAGCAGATTGGGGAACTGAGAGTATGAAAGAATAAACAAATGAAAGAAATAATTGTTCATGACCAATCTGTGCCAAGACATTTTCTTTTTCTGTCTCACAGGTGTGTCCCTAGTTACTGTCTGGGGCAGGAGGAGGGTGAGTTGGGGTGATGGTTCAGTGGAGGGTGCCTTCCATTTTTAAAATTTATATTGTAATCACTAGGTAGGTTGCCATCACCAATCAATGGTCCACTCTAAAGTACAAAGAGTCCTGAGAGTGACCAGGCAGAGGAAATGACCTCTGACATCTCTTCAATGCCCTCAAATCAACAGTGTTCCTTTTCCCGAACTGAATACACATTGAATTCCACCTGTGTTAAACCAGCTTTTAATTGGAGAGTTTAGGAAAATCTTCAGGCCAACAGAGTGGATAGCTGTTCTCAAGCCTTCCTTCTGAGAAATGCCCTTTCCTCACACTGTGTGGCTATTGAGGGTACATATCTCCAGCTACACAGTCAGAACACCCCATCCTATTGGACACACAGACGTGGGCATGTCCCCTCACCAGGGCCCTCCCCAGGAACTTACACAGACTGAATGATACAGTAAGGTGACATTCTCTCTTCTCTCTTTAACTCTCAGGATGATATAGGCCAGCAACACCTGGTGACCACCCTTGCTGTCACATGAAGGAAATGTACCTGGAGCCAATAGAACTAGCTGCCTGTAGAACTAAGAGGTAGTGAAAAACATAGTCCTTTTATTGTAATTTGGACCCCCTAGATCCAGCTGGGACTGAAATCAGGCCACCCTTGGACTTCCTGGTAACAGAAGTATAATGCTGTGATTTATAGTC
Source organism: Carollia perspicillata (assembly GCA_004027735.1). Classification (NCBI taxonomy): domain Eukaryota; kingdom Metazoa; phylum Chordata; class Mammalia; order Chiroptera; family Phyllostomidae; genus Carollia; species Carollia perspicillata. The sequence goes on from PVKM010049930.1 coordinate 10,777, forward strand.
AGGTGTAACCATGCCCTGCAAAACACCATTTCAGTCAGCGACAGACTGCAGATAGAGCAAT
>PVKM010049931.1:0-10846 GCA_004027735.1 Carollia perspicillata
GGAAGCAGTATGGATGGAGTTTCCTCAAAAAGTTAAAAATGAAACTACCTTATGATGCAGCAATTCCACTTCTGGGAATATGTTTTAAGAACCCAGAAACACCAAATTAAAAAGTACATGTACCCCTATGTCCATAACAGTGCTATTTACAGTAGCTAAAATCTGGAAACAGCCCAAGTGCCAATCAGTAGATGAGTGAATAATAAAGCTGTGGTGCCTTTACACAATGAAATACTATTTAGCTCTTAAATTTTAAAAAAAAAGGACATTTATTTTTGCAACAAAATGGGTGGACCTTGAGATTATTATGATTAGAGAAATACGCTAGTCATAAAAAGACAAATCTAAATAATCTGACTCACATGTGGAATCAAATAAACAAAATAAACTGATGAACAAAATAAAACAGAGTAATAGGTATATGGAATAGACTAACAGATGTCAGCGAGGAGTAGCATTGGGATACTGGATGAAAGAAAGTGAAGGGATTAAGTAAAAAATATTATATTTATATAGACTAAATTGTGTGTGTAACACATAGACAGAAACAACAGCATGGTGTTAGCCAGAGGAAAAGGAGGGTAGGTGGTAGATGGTGGTAAAAAGAGGGGAACAAAAAGAGGGGAACAAAAAGAGAGGAAACTGGGGATGGAAAGGGACTTTGCTTCAGGTGATGTGTGCACATTGTGTTGTTCAGATGATGTTTTGTTGAGTTGTAAACTTAAATCCTGTATGGTTTTGTGAACCAATGTCACCCTAATAAAATCAATAAAAATTTCTAAAGATATGCAAATTAAAACTAAAGAATAGAATAATTTTAGTCACATTTATTAGATAAATTAAAAGAAAATGTAGACTTTGGTATAAACTATGGGTATAATCACACAATATTAGTTAAGTTTAAAAGTATCTGTTCTGAAATATAGTTTAGAAAAATGCATTAAAAATCCTAAGCAATGCATAAAACTGTTATCCAGAAATTTCAGATTTATGCATTCAAAGTGAGGAAATAAGAAGAAGAATTATATGAAGCTATTGAAAACTTTATGCCATTAATTAAATAATATGTATACATATAGTTATATATTCATTATCAGTAAATTAATCAGGTTGATATTAATAGAAACTAAATAGTGAATCCATATGTGACCACCATAGTTTCCCATTAACAGATTTATGTCTTCATCTATTCTCTGAATACATATTCTCAGAGAAAAATACAATAAATATATTCTAAGGAAAGTATTCTCCAATAGTTGAAGGTAAATATTATAAAATTTAGACATTAGTTCAAACATTATTTAATTTAATATATTAGAAACTAAAAATGATGGAATTGTCTTGTTTTCTTTGTATATCTGATGCTAGTGTGACTAGAATTATGTTGACAATATGGTAAAGTAAATAAGAAAAATTTAAGTTTAAATAGTCACATTTGGCTTGTTTCTATCAATTTGGTTAATGTAGATCCAGGGTAAATGTTGTATGTGTGTTTCCTATATGCTTTGTGAACAAATATTTCCTTACTACCTACTGTATAATATCACTGTGTGAACCACATCTTCTTACCAGAAAAAATAATATCTGGAAAACTAACACAAAAAAATGTCAACACTGGAGGATCTGGGATATTTACTTATTTATTTATATTAAATTTACTCTAATACTGTTAATTAGTGGCTCTCATTGTGTACTTCATAGCACCTTGAAGTTTCCAAACAATTAGGGTTGTGCAAGGTGGAAATTATTTTCATATTTCCCCTCCTCGATAGTGGGAAATCTTAATCTTTTAAAGAGAATTTGACATCAAGAAAATTGTACATCTTTGACAACTAAATCTGATTAAACAAGTTGTCAAATCAACACTGATTTTTACAATAAAATAACATATAATTGATTGTTTTGTACTTCCTAAAATTGTTTAAGACAATTCTAAAAATGTTTTGAGATATTTACATCTCTTTAATGTGTTTTTAGCTTTCTATATTGGTTACCTTGAAATGAATACTCATCTGGAATATTTGTTAGAAACTTCATTATTTTTAATCCCAAACAAATACATAATGGTTTTTTATTTATATATTAAGAAAAGAAGATAATAAGATAAAAATCCACTGTGTTTTCTATAAAAATATTTCCATAATAAACCTTGGATATTTTTTGTCTTTTTCATTGTGCTGATGTTTGCACAGATGATGCAAATGTGATGGTGGGCAGAGCTGACGGGGTTTAACATAAACCAAGCAAAAGCACCAAACTTGGTATGAGTCGATTCTTCACTATCACATTCACAGAAAAAAATAAAATACTAGTTTCACTTGATAATATCTTGTTAAAGTAAAAATTAATTATGGCTCAATAGTACAAATCTTTTTAAAATTTTGTGTACAAAATACTGACACATGAAACATTTCTGCGGTATGTTAAAATACAATGGATTCCTCAGGAAAAAGCACTTGTCTGATTGACATGCAAGCTAAATTATTTCTTTTTTTCATGGAGCTCAATTTTTACCTGAATAAATACATGAGAGACAAATGATGGTAATTCAGACTTGGGTGTTTGGTAGACATTTTGACAAAAATATACAAAGTGAGATCGTGATTGCAAGGAAAAAATTTAAAATATCTTTGCCAATAATAAATTCCATGAATCAAGTGAAAATTATATTTTGGAAAACGTGCATTGGCCAACATGCATATGACCAGCAGCTTCACAATATTCAGATTTTTTCTGATGAATTTGGTGGTGCTATTAACGATTGTAATTTTTTTGATGTTATAAACAATTTTAAATTATATAGAAAGTGTCAAAGTTTGGGAGATCTGCATATATTAGTGAATTGATATGTACTAAATGACCAAATCACAATGTTGCATAATCAGACATGGACAAAAGCCTTATTTAAAGTGCAGGGTAAACCAATTAAATTTAGTCTAACAGAGTCCAGAATTTTTTTAAGTTTTTTTTAGCTACTTTATTGCAACTAATATTAAGAATTTACTATTTGTTGAGTTTGCTGAAGTATCAGAGAAGATTATCCACAAAGACTTAAAATGCCTTTACAAATAAATTTTCTCTTTTCCAACTGCATATCTATGAGGGCTAAATTTTTCTTCATATACTTTGACCAAAATAGTATATTTAACTTGACTGAATATAGATATGAGAATGTGTTTTTCACTTATTAGACCAGATGTTAAAGAGACACAAAATGTAAATTATTTTTTAAAATATATGTTTAGTCCTGATTGGTGTGGTTCAGTGAGTTGGTTATCTTCCCACAAACCAAGAGGTCCCTGATTTGAGGTCAGAGGTCAGAGCACATGCCTGGGTTTCAGGCTGGGTCCCCAGTTGTAGGCGTGTGCAAGTGACAACATATCAATGATTCTCTCCTCTTTTTCCCTCCCTTCCCCTCGTTCTGGAAATAAAAAAAATAAAAATACTTTAAAAATAAAATACAAAAGTATATAGCTATTTTCATAAAAATAGATATATGCATAATTTGTTATTACTTTTGAATGACAAATAATTATATTTTTTAGAATATGGTTCACCATAATAATATTGAAGGCTTTGGCTCACAGAAATATTCTTCAGGCTGCTCAATAAAATTTAAAGAGCATAAAGCATGTTGAGACCAAAATAGAGAAACACTGTGCTAAATTACTAACAAATAAACAGTATAATAAAAGTAATCTACAAATCTCATTCTTTATAAGAACTTCCCCTACAATGTTCTGGATGTAGTGTCTCTTCAATCTTCTTTTCATATCTCATACAAATATCAACATGTTACATGTGCTATTATGTCAGAATATCAACCTAATAGCTCTTTGATAACAGAGTCCATACCTAAATCTTCATTTACAGTGTGCTTAACAGTTTTTGGTAGTATGCCTGGCCTAAAAAGTTTACTTATTGAGGAATTGTTAAATTCATTAAATCTGATCACTATTTTTCAGACTTATTTTTATTTTTTTAATGTTTTATGAACATAGGTCACAAAGAATAATGGTCTCACAGTCTCCATTGCAAAAGTCACACAGTTGTCAATGCCATCATAATAAACACGACTCATATAAGTTCCCTAAGTGCACACATAATGATTGCCATTGTTACACAGTCCTCAACACTGCAGGGTAGGACACAGTGCGGAGAATGGTTTCAGGTAGGTTCAAATCTATGAGAAATTAAGACTAGCAGACTGGTGCCTATATTTTTTTTATCTGTGCTCAAGATAGAAGAAGCTGATGAATATAAATGTAATGTTATTTGCTTTATGCTTTGTCTATGATTTATCAATAAAATGGGACCATTTCAGTGCTTTATTACAATCTTGAGCACTCATCGTGGCTACTTTCTGAAGTTTCAGGAGTTTAAAAAATACATACAACAAAAAGAGATGGAATTGTTATTTCATTCATGAATAGGTATTTGCCAAGCACCTCTTCTGCACACAATTCTGTTTTAGTTACTGTAGGAAACATGAAAGACAATAACTAAAATGTCACAGGCACTGGCTCGCAGTGCCCGTGGCATTATGGATAAGACATGAGACAAATTCACATGGACTACTGAGTCCTGTGGAGGAAAGGGGGACGACACGGCCACCATCTCAAGGGGAGAGTGCACTGACCCTTGCCTGGACAGCAGTTTTATTGGGTTTCTTGTGCAGGAATTCAGGTACAACTTATTAATCATTCTCAGGCAGCAAGGATTAAGGGATAGATAAGGAACCATTAGGGCTTATTCTGATTTAGGGTCTGTCAGCTAAAAGGTTATGAAACTTTGGAAAGTAAACTATTTCTTGCTCAGGTCTTTATCATTTAACTAAAAGCATTCTTAGCAAAGCAGGGCTCACAGGAATTTACACATCCTTTCTCAGGTCAGATCACCCAGGGAACCCACCCTTTCCAGCACAGGGCTGCATTGCCCTCTGTCATTGTTTCAGGCTTAAGTCAGGCAGAGGAGGCAAGGTAGCCAAGGAATTATCAGAGACTTCTGGAGGACTCAGAGGAGTCAGGCTTCATCAAAGCCAAGGGGCGAGGGTCCAACACTCCCTTTTCTCCATAGCCCCCAAGTCCTTCCCTGGGGCCTCCACATGATCATGCCTACCTTAGGTCACTCCCCCCTTGTGGAATCTTATCTGTCACCAGCTAACTGATCAAGCATTAGAGGCCAGTTATGAAAAAAGGTGCAGAAGCAGCACTCCTTCCAGGGAGATAAGCTCTGTCTCTTTAGTGGTTTATGGTCCGGAGGTTGCTCACTCAGCCTTAGCCATGGGGCAGGGGGCAGGCAGGGTTACAGCTCCTGAAAACAGGCAGGGTGGTTCCCAACATTAAAATATAAAGATTTTATACATATAGAATCAAAAATTACATGTATATGTATATATTACCCACACACATTTCTACACATAGGTGTACCTACAACTGTATCTATTTTTACATCTTTACATCCAAGTATCTATCTTCTTCTATATATTCCTTTAAACTTTTAATTTATTTCTATTTACCAATAGAAAGTTTGGTAAAACTCACAAAAGTTTTTCACACAATGGTTAATAACAAATCATTGGTTGATAAAACAAAAATAAATATTCCTATGGTAGGTAGAATAATAGTTTCCCAAAGATTTTATATCCTAAGCCCAGGAATTTGTGAATATATTACCTTTCAGGACAAAGAAAACTTGGCAAATGTCATTACCATTAGGCACTGAGGTGAGATGATTGTGGATTATTCATGTGGGATCAAATTAATTACTATACCATAAAGGTAGAAGATCTTTACTGCATGTGGTCAGAGAAAACTGTGATGATAGTGAAAAACTAAAGTTCAGGTCACTTTCAAGATAGAAGAAGGGGGAATTATGGGCCAAGGAATCCAGGCAGCCTCAGAAATCTGGAAATAGCAAGGAAACATGTATTTCTCTAGAGCCTCCAGGAAGAAATGAAGCCCTGCATATACTTTGATTCTAGCCCAGTGAGACTCATGTTGTTCTTTTCCAGGAAGGTAAGACAATAAATTACTGTTGTTTTAAGTCACAAAATTTATAATAACTTATTACAATAGCACAGGAAACTAATATACTTTCATTCTTGGCAGTTCATGTAAACCTATGATACCCTGTCCCTAACCAATAGGGTCCTAACAAATGTATCCATTTGCATACATTTCTATCTCCCAATTACCACAAACATATCCTAATTAATCCCTCCTTGATCACCTCATGTTTGGTTTATGCCTTTGTTATTTCAATATTTGTCTAAGTTTGGCAAAAAAAGTAAGGTATTTGATAAATGCCAAAATTTAGTAAAATCTCACATTTCCAATAATATAATGGCAGTTACTCGTATTTAAGGACAGATATTTGAAACATTATCTGATATTCAAAAATGGAACCACATAGACATTAAGAAGGTTTCAGAGTAAAAATACCAGTTACAACTATAGAAAAATAGCATTTAACAAGAGAAAAACATGACCTTTCCACTTAAAAACACTTTTATGAAAGGCTTTAAGTGCCTTACTAGTCATAAGTAGGAGGCACACAAATCTATTTAAACATTTCAAGAGGAAAAATGTCATACAGATGTCAGTTTACTACTGTAACTGTCATGGAAACACATTTAAGCAGCTGCCTCTCTAAAAGAGTAAGGTCATTAACCTTTTAACAAGCACTTGTAAATAATGAAAATGATCTACATTATTAATGTAACATAGTAATTAGTGGGTTTTGATAGCATGTCAAAACACCTTGAACTTCATTTGTCCGAGGAGCTCAGTTTACCAATCTTTTTGAGTTTCTGCAAAGGTCATTGCTACCCTAACACTGACAAATATTAAAGTTTTGGCCATCATATTTAAGGTCCTCCCTACTTGGTCATCAATCTTTCTTGTCTGGGATTGTCCTCTGTATGAGAGAGATATCTTTTGAGAAAGATGTTCGAGGTGACATTTAGGAAGGGCAGGTTCTCAGGTGCTAAAAGAAGTGAGGCACACTAATTAGTGTAGTTCTTGAATGGACAGTATTTTCAAGGATGAACATTTCATACAGGACGTTTGTTTTATGGGGATTTGCACTGTTTTGATATTCTCTTAGTAATCAGTAAATATGTTCCTTCCACTCACACATCATGCATTTGCTTAATGTTTTTTAATCTCTGAGATTTCGTAGACAGTACTTTAGATATATAAAACAATGAATACCTATCATATGATTGTTTGCTTAGCCTGTAGAAACTGTTCTCCACATGCAATTTTTAAAAAGTTACTATAGTGAGATTGACATGTTTCTATAATCCATCTCTTTCAGTATGCATTTTACATAGAGAAAGTGCAGGGAAAGATACAGTCTGTTGATAATAAATGAAAATAAGGTTTTGTCAAGGAGAAAATCATTTATGATTACATTCAACACAGCCTAATTAAGGGAAGAGATGAATAAACCACTTTGTTGAGTAACACAGTACGACCTCATACACTAGCATACAGGCCAACTTTTAGTGATTGGTTTTACCTTGCTGATTCTTACATTTATAAACAAACTCAATAAAGAGCAAAAGAATGATTTTATGGAACCAGCAAAAAGAACCATCTGCAGTGACCACTGCCTGAAAAAGAGACATGCAATATGCTACACATGACCTGGGTCAACACCACTTTTGTGCTGTGTTCAGTGTAACCCCAAGGAGAAGAAAAACGCTTATTATCTTTGAGTGGAATGAAAGGGACAGTAAAGTTTAAAAGCTTGGTGTGATCTAATCTACATGTTCCAATTTACTCATGTATAAAACATACATAAAAATTAAATCTCACTGAACAGTTAGTTTATTCTCTTTTCCTGGCAATCCTCAGCCATACCAGACCAACAATACTGGTTTCAGAGAACCCAGAGATATCTTTATTTTATTTTTTTTATTGTTCCTCAACTACAATTGTTTCCATTTTCACCCCACCAAGCCCTCCATCTCGTCCATCCCCACCTCACACAAACCTACCCCCTTTGGTTTTGTGCATGTGTCCTTTACACATGTTCCTTTGTGGGCCTTCCTCTATTATCCCTCCCCACTCCTCTCTGGTTACTGTCAGTTTTTTCTTTGTTTCAAAGTCTCTGGTTGTATTTTTGCTTTCTTATTTGTTTTGTTGATATGGTTACACTTATAGGTGACATCAACAAATACATTACATACAGAACTTTGCTTTTATAAATTTAATATTAATTTGACTTCAGCATGCTAATTATGTCAGACTCATATATATATTCTCTTTCTCAGGCCCCCTTTGTCAGTATCAATTGACAAACCCCTGCTCCCTTAACTGTGATAACAGGAATGGTAGAGCTCTGCATCAGGTCTGGGAAGAAACATCAGATAAAATTAGACACTCATTCATATATGGATTAGCATAGATACATCCATAAGGAAACAATAATGCATCAGGACTCAAAGAACTTATATGTACAGCCCATGGACATGAACTAAGGGGGGAACTATTGGAGGGTTGTGGGGGCATGGCAGAGGGAGGATAAAGGGGGGGAAATTGGGAAAACATAATAGCATAATCAATAAAAATACTTAAAAAAGAAAGCTACTCTGTAATTCTTTGGTTATTGGCACATAATGTAAACTAGTTAGTGGTCCTGCTTGGACTGCCCAATGTTTATATTAACAAGAAAATGTCCTTCAAAATTTTACATTATATCTTTCAATATTTTTGTAGAAATCGTCTATCAGAAAATGGATATTTTTCTGCTAGCATAATTTTCTATTGATAACTTGTTTTGTATGTTGAATACTTATTATATGCTTAAGACCCATTAAGTAAAGCAAAGCAAAACAAATCATTCTTTAATTCTTTTTTTTCCCATTCTTTAATTCTTAATAAACTAAAATATCATATGTTATCTCAAAAAATGTTAGGATGGTTACTATTAAAAAACAGGAAATAAGTGTTGGTGAGGATGTGGATAAATTGGAACATTTGTGCACTTTTGGTTAGACTGTAAAGTGATGCAGCCACTATGGAAAACAGTATGGAGGTTACAAAAAAATTTTTTTAAAGAACTAAAATATAATACAGCAATTTTACTTTTAGGTATATATCCAAAAGAGTTGAAGCAAAATCTCAAAGATATATTTGTAAAACCATATTCATAGTATCATTGTTCACAACAGTTAATAGATAGAAGTAACCCATTTCTTCATTGAGAACTGAGTGGATAAACAAAATGTATATACTTATAGTGGGATTTTATTCAGCAAGGTTAAAACTTTACATGATGCTAAATGAAATGAGCTTATCACAAAAAGACAGTTCAACAGCTTTGAAGCCGGAGAGATTTTGGCTGGTCTGAGTATGTCAATTCTCATTGTCTTTCCAGTACTTTGACCCTCCACCAAGGGCCCCAAGTAAAATGTCTAGTTAAAAAAAAAAAAAAAAACAACAGATAACGTATGATTCAATTTGTATAGGTTCCTAGAGTAACAGACCCCACTGAGAAAGCTTTTCTTCAGAGAGTCTCCTATGTCCAGTGAATCTGCCCTTGAATGTGTCACAGGTAAAGATGATTGGGTGGTGCTCTCTAGTGGGTCTGAAGCTAACCAGTTGTATTTTTATTCTGGGGCCTCCCATGATGTGAGACCAAAGTCAGTCATTGCCTGTACCCTGCCTAGGGCCACCTGTTAGAGCTACAGAGCAATCTGCAGATAGCTGATCTTTTTGCTGACCTTGGAGGTGCACAGTAGCTGATAAGATGCAAAATGAGGTTGGCTATTATTGGTTCCAAGCCTAGGACCACTTAGGAAGAGGTATGTGGCACATGAAGGCCTGATCCTGATTGTCTGGAGTTTGTGAAACTTGGAGAAATTTTAGGAAAGTTTTTAGCATGAGTCAAGACAAGGCATTTTATGGAAAAAACACTTTTAATATATTGTTGGATTAAATTTGCTAATATTTTATTTAGAATTTTTGCTTATATTTTCATAACAAATAATGTTCTATTTCTTTTATTGGCTTAATATCAGAGTAATTCTTATATCATAGAAATATTTTTCTCCCTGCCATTTTTGGAAGGTTTTGTACAGACTTGGCACTTTTTTCTTACTTAAGTATTTGGTATATCTCACCATTGTTTCATATGACACTTGTATATATATTTAGTATATTTAATAGATATGGGAATATTCTGTTTATTTCTTCTAGAGGTAGTTTGGCACTTTGCCTTTAAAGGAATTTGCCTATTTTGTTGAAATTTTATATGTATTAGCATGAAGTTGTTAATAACAATTTATTTTTTAATATTTTTAGAACTATAGTTATATCATTTTTTCTTATTCCTGAATTGATCATTTTTGTCATCCAGTATTTCCTGATAAGTCTTACTCTAGATCTAGCAATGTTATTGACTAATCAAAATCTTAACTTTTGTTTTATTAATTTTCTCTATAATGTTTCATATTTTATTTTAATAACTTCCTGTGATACATATTTGTTTAATTTTTGTTCTTCTTGTTATTTGCTTTCTTTGGTTCATTTTGGTTTCTTGTTTTAGCTTTTTAATTTTTTTTGTTCATAGCAGCTTTGTGCTTTTTTAAAACATTTTTAATTGTTGTTCAAGTACAGTTTTCTGCCTTCCCCCTCACTCCTTCCCACTACCCCAGCCCTCCCCACCTCACTCCCCTGTTTCTACCCACCTTGTTATTGTCCATGTGTCCTTTATAGTTGTTCCTACAAACCTTTCAAACTTTTCCCCTGTAATCCCCTCCCCTCTCCATTCTGGTCACTGTCAGCCTGTTCTCAATTTCTTTTTTTTCTCCATTATTTTATTGCTGTTCAATTAC
>PVKM010049932.1:0-10836 GCA_004027735.1 Carollia perspicillata
ACCCTCAAAAGTGGGTAGAAATGCCATAAAAATTTCACAGATTGACAAACACAACTCTGATAGTCATTGATAAGATCAAAGAGGCAAATACTGTTGACAATGGAGACTTTTATGTCACAGTCATATATAAGATCGTGCACCTCAACAGTTGTAGAGTATAGCCCTGCAGAATACAATTTAAATAAAATATGATCCCCTGCTGATCCATAAAGCAAGCCTGACTACAATGCCATTAATGTAAGGATTAATTAAAAAATCATGAATAAAAAATGTGCTTGTACTTCAAAATTTTAAATACCCTCCTAAGTAATTAATAGGTTAAAAATTAAGAATGATGTATGAGTATAATTGAAAAATAGTAAAATTAAATAAGTCAAAATATGTAGGGTGCAGCTGAATAGATATCAAGAAGGAAATTTCTAGTCTCAAATGCTTAAATTAGATAAGGAAGAAAGGCTGAGAATCAAGGAGGTAAGCATTTAAAGACAATAGAATATTTTTAAAAGAAAATAATCTTCTAAGCAGAGTGAAGGAAGTAGTATATGGATGATTCCGTAATTTAATAAAAAAGAAGACAAAACAGTGGGGAGAAAGAAAAACCGAAAGTTACCTCTTCAACAAAAATAGATGTATAGAATTCATACAAGACTGACAGCAAAACAAAAGAGAAAACTATCCATGATATTAGAAATGTAAAAGAAGATATAATGACAAATAATGCTGAGATTAAATAAAGGTATACTTGAATTGCTTTATGCCAGTAAATTGGTATACTAGACAACATGAACAGTTTAAACACTGTTTATAAACAGTGACCAAAGAAGAGTCAGAAATAGAAACCTGAACACACTTGTCAATGTAAAAATTGTAAATAGTATTTAGAAATAGACATGCTTGGGCTGGTTGTGCAAATGCAAAAACTTGGTTGTTTTAAGGGTAAATATGTTGATTATTCAATTTATTCAAAAGGAAGTTCTGATGGCTCTTAATGAATTTCATGTGCACAGAGGTGATAAACTCCAAAAGTAGGGTCTCTTGGGATGTAGACAATGCCCAGGATTGCTTTGAAGATGCAATGGGAGATTTAGCTCTATTTCTCCTGGTATTGCCCTCAGTTATTCCACGCAATTTTTGTTGCCTTTCCTTACATCATATGATCCTTAAGCTGTTGGAAGGATGAAACAAGTACATGAAGTTTCATTTTTTATATTGTTCTTTAATACACCTTCCAAAAGACCTCAGTTATGGGTACATGTGTGTATGTGCTTCCGTGTGAAACATTTTCTAACACTAAATTTAGAGCTATCCACTATCTAATTTTAAATCCTTTTCTCTTTATGTGGCAAGAAATCCAGTTGTACTACCAAGCGCTGAGTTTTAAAATAGAGCAGAAAACCTGACAACTGGATAGGAAGGCCTGCTGTTGTTTGATTGAAGTAACTTCTCATCTCTACATATAAGAGCTTCCAAAATAGAGTGATTGGAAGTTTGTGTGTGAATCTTTCCTTAGGAAAATCGAATATAAAAGAATTAAGCTTACATTCTAATAATTATAATCCTGTAACACCTGGAATGAAGATAGTGGATTTGTGATCTAGAAAGTCTAAGAGAAATTCCATTGTATTATACATTTAAAAATTTCAGGTTGGTATTCACGGCTAGTGGATGTTCCTGAGGGGGGCGAGCCAAGGCCCATTTCTTCTCTTGGGGTTTTTTTTGGTGAGAATGGACATAATGGCATTCAGCTGCTGCTGTGTGTTTGCACTTGTAGTTGAATGGTCACTCCTACGTCCACCCAGAATCTGGACTGTCCTGCGAAGTGATCTGGATGTATAGGGTGCTTTTAGAAGGCACCGGAAGCAGCATAGGTCTGCTCCATGCACTATAACCAGCAGGGCATTGAGTGACAATGGTCAACTCTCTCCCTTACCCCAAAACACAGAAGGGTCTACCACAAAGAAATAGGGACTAGAGGAGGGAGAAGACTCGTTCCACTTGAGAGAAATTGGGTGAGAGAAAGAACAGAGACCAGCCACCTTTAACCTTCTTACTGCCATTGCCAGAAAATGTAGCCGAACAAAGGCTAAGCTTTTACCAAGCAGGCTAGCTATGCCTGTTCTCTTGGGAAGGGATTAATGAGGGATGAAAAGGAGGGTGGAAATTTTTCCCTTTGTAGGGAGTTTCCAAAAACTGTGAGAATCTTTGCAAGAAGCTCTTTTCCAAATTGGAATATAGGATTCTTCCTGTGCTGGTGTTCCTCCTTTGCATTAATTAACTTCTGCTGTGTAACAAAATACCCCCAAATTTATGAGCCTCCAACAATAACCATTTATTTAATTCATGAGTTTGTGGGTGATCAAATCAGGCTGGTCTCAACTGGATTTTCTCTGGTGTGGATGGCAGCTGCTGGGCCAGCTGGGAGCTTGGCGGCTGGTCTGGGATGACCTCGGTTGGGGCATCATGTCTCTGCTCCATGAAGTCTCTTACTCCCATCAGTGTAGTCTGGGCTTGCTCTAATGGCAGATGTTCCCAAGAGAGCAAAATCCAGGCTCAGTACCGACACCCTGTTATTTCAGCCACATCCTGTATGCCAAATCAAGTCACAGGGGCATCCTAGATTCAAAGGATTGGGAAATAGATTACACCTCTGGATTAGAGGAGCTTCCAGACCATTGTGTGTGTGTGTGTGTGTGTGTGTGTGTGTGTGTGTGTGTGTGTGTGTGTGATCAGAAAGTCCTTCCACAACACACACACACACATCCTATTGTCGTAAATAAATATGATGGTCTTTGCCCTTGTAGATGACATTTGTAACCCCAGTGTGAAATGGAACCATTTCATTCTTTTGAGTCTACTGTAAACAAGTCTGAAAATAGTGTCAATCTTCTGGAGGTCTCAGACGTGTATAATTTCAATCAGCTATTTTATCCTTCACCCTGGGTCACATCTTGTCAGGTAAAGCACAAGAGATTCTAAGTAAGCCTTATCCTGTGATAGGAGGGAAGCATTACTGAAAGGCCTGCAGAAAGTTTAGTAGCCTTTGGAGATTCCCAAATGAACCATTTGGCCATAGAGCAATGGCATGATTATGAAAAGAAAAAACATGTCTTGTTGGTGAATTATTATTTTTCCCCTATAGGCAACATTTGCTGACTATAAACAATAGAAGAAAAAAATTCACTCATTCTCATTGTACGTATGCAGCATTTGTTGGCTATAAACAAAAGAAGAAACAAGATTTCATTCATTCATTCTCGTTGTGTTAGAATATTTTGGAATGGAAGAGAAAGCAGGAACCCAGTTATTTCAAGCATTTTGAATTCAGTTTGCCTTTGAGATAGGGCAACCCCTTCATTGTGTACTTGAAACTACTTTATCTCACCACTCGTTTTTAATGACAGCAGTTAAATATTACATGAGATCATAAGTCTTCCGTAGTTATAGACAATGCCTATAACCTTGTTATTTGTGGGATAGAAAAATTAGACAAAGAACCCACTATCAGACTCTCCATTAAAAATAAGAATATGAAGCATTTTAAAAGGCCAATATGAACAAGTATTTCAATCTGGCAGAAAGTCTGTGATGTTCTATAAGCAACACTGGATCTGGAGGTAGAACACCTCAGTTCTTATCCCGATTCCATCACTAAGGTACTGTACGGGGTTTAGGTAGACCAGATCACCGCTCTAGAAACCATTTGAGTCCATTTACAGTGCAAGTTACAACTTCAGCCTTATCCCCTCACTGGAGAGTTTTAAGTGCAAATTAGCAATTGTGGAAGGACTTTGAATTGTACACTGCATCAAGCACATATATGGCCTAATTACAGGTGGACTTTCTTAGCAATTTTTTCTTCCAGATATGAACGTAAAATGCTCCAGCCTTTTACAGAAGGGAGTCAAGCCAGACTTTTAAGTAATAGGAACCTTAAAATTGATTAAACAGTTTATCTTTATCTGTAGTATTTGTAATGAAATTTAAAAAGAACTGTCATTGCATTGCAAAATGTGATTCTTTAAAGCATCACTTTTTTGAGAGAGAAAATGATATGGCTCTTTATTTTACCCAGTCCCCTTCTTAGAACCCAAAGTTGGGGTGAGTCCATTGGACTAGAATGTTTTTTAAGAAGCAGTGGAGTTCACACTGAATATATTGGTCAGAACTTAATTACAGAGAGCGGTCAATGTCAGCGCAAGGCTGTTAAACTTTGTCAGGTAAAACCACTAGGACAAATAGATATATTTCTCGTGTGATTTCCAATTTCTATGGAGGGCTAGCTTTGAACTAGGTTGAACTACCTCCAGATCCAATGTTGCTTATAGAACATCACAGACTTTCTGCCATATTGAAATACTTGTTCATATTGGCCTTTTAAAATGCTTCATATTCTTATTTTTAATGGAGAGTCATCCCCTTCTTAGATCCCAAAGTTGGGGTGATTTGTAAGTAGGACATGAATTTTTCTCTCCTAGCTCTATGCCTTGCTGAAGAGGCAAGGAGAAAAGAACCTGCCCCTTCCTTTATTGTGCATTTTCAGTATCATACCCAAACTTCTTGTAATGCATCTTCACATGGTCCAGGCTCAAAAATCATGAATCTATTACCTTCTCCTTGGAAATGGACTTTAAAAATTGTCTGTTTTTAGAAACACTACCCACATTCTAGGATTCAAGCTTTAAATCCTTAGGCTTGCCTTGTGATTTGCCCTTCTGAGCAACTCAAAACCTCATCAAGTCCTATTATGCCATCTCTCTTCATTGTCTCACCAAAGTTCGGTCCTATTGATTCCTCAAAAGCACTGTCAGCTCTGCTTCTCCACATCTCAGAAACCTCCTTGCCTGTAGAGCAGAATAATGCCTCCCTGTTTAGCCCATGCCAGACATTGCTAACGGATCGTGACGAGATTTATTAGTAATACTGAGTATTACTTGAGAATCTTTCTCAACCTAGTTCAAAGCTAGCCCTCCGTAGAAATTGGAAATCACACGAGAAATATATCTATTTGTCCTAGTGGTCTTACCTGACAAAGTTTAACCGCCTTGCGCTGACATTGACGGCTCTCCGTAATTAAGTTCTGACCAATATTTTCAGTATGAACTCCACTGCTCCTTAAAAAACATTCTAGTCCAATGGACTCATGTATTTAATATGTTTACCTCCCGATTCTACACTTTATATTCACAGTTCCTCTTCATATAATCCAAACCTGACCAGCTCCATCTCATCCTTTTAATGGAAGTCTTCTGGGGGTTTCTTCCTAATTTCATTCCTTACTGTCCTATCAGGAAGAAATACTGCTTTGATCTCTAACTTTATATATGCATGTTTTGTTTTCCTAAGGTGTATGTACGTAGTCACCATAGGCCAACTGAGGGTACAACTCCAAACCTCTGGGGCTAAACTCGGTGGAGGTGAATTTCTTGTTCAAGTCCCCCTGTGGCAAAGGAGGAGAGGTGGAGAGGAGCTTCTTATCAAGTAAATTTTCTATGCATTTAGTGATCTAGAAGGCATATGTTTATTATACTATTGGTTACAGTTGAAGAAGTATTGTGGTGTGCAAGATTTACATTCAAATGTAAATGATATATGTGCTAAGTACTTTTAAAATTATGTAAGTATAAATAGATAGAAATAGCAGGCAGTCCTCCATCACCAATCCTGACCCTCGTATGTAATCATGAGCAGTTTGATCTCAATTTTTCTTCATTTGTTCAGTATTTATACAAATGTGGGTGTACTTTTAAATTGCGGAAAAGTGGTATTTCTTTTTCATCAGGTCATATCATCCATACCTCAGTGTGCTTTTCTCACTGTAACTGTTCAATCTATATATGGTTGGCATTATTACATACAGAGCGATTTCATTGTTTTAAAAAGCTACATAGTAGTCCATCATATAGATATGTTTTAGTTGATTTACTCTATATCTTACTGATGGGAATTTGGAACAAAGGGTTGAGTTTTTAAATTAATGGTGTTAGGACAATATGCTAACAATTTAGAAAAATATAAAGTTACACATTCAGCTCATGCCATAGCCACAATACATTTCAGATAGATTGAGTACTCAATTATTTTAAAAGTAAAACTAGTAGATATGACTCAAGGGTATATTTTAATTAATTTATGGAAGGGAAAGACTTTTATGAGAGTTATGTGAAACACCAAAGTTCAGAGACAAAGAAGGAACAGGTTTAATTTCAGGGAAATGAAAACACCCTGAATTATAGAGTCACCATGAGTTATAGGAAAGGATGCATAATCTGGAAGAGTGGATTTAGAGTTTGGAAGGTGTACAATTCATGGAGCAGCAAGAGGCAACCACACCTTGGGCTCTGTGGCATTCTCAGCCTAGTGCTTTTGAATGTGTGCAACGAGTCGTGTACCGGGAGTTCATACACACCCTGGCTTGGCTTATCAGCTCATGACCAACTCCAGTCATAAGCTATTTGCTCAAATACCATGATTTGTAGGGTCCCCGAAGACCAATATGATACATCCCAAATTCTCTCCTCATCTCTAAGCCTGACAAGTTAAAGTGTAGTTATGCTATTGGGGAAGACAAGCTTTCACTGAATGGTTCTCAGTGAACTCTTAGTTGTGGTTTGGTTACTGCGAGAGAGTAGCTAGTGAAGATCTAGATTTGGAGAGAATGGGACCTCGGAGCAGTACGTTTAGGAAGCAGTGTGAGGAAGGTAAATGACTGGAGGTCCATTCCAGAGAAAGTAGGCCCGAATGGGGCATCAGGGTGCGGTCCTCTGGGAAGCTTCACAGGGCATGTTCACATTGAAGTAAGCACCAGGAAAAGATTCCACAATCGCCAAACAAAACTTCACAAGTATTTCTGAGGTGGGTATGGTATTCCTTGATAAAAAAAAAGAGTTGCATTTTAAAGAAATATTGGAAATGAATGAAATTCACATTACAATCTTCTTAAATGTAAAATTAAATTTCTTATTTGAGTGAAACTTGAGAAATGGAAACAGTTGTCATGCAGGGGTATTTCGTTTTATAATCTGTCTGACGGACTATCAATTCTGGATATTAAAAAAAGTGCTGTTCATCTTAACTGCCTCCATGCCTATAAACCAGTGCCAAATGAATCCCTTTCAGCCATTCGGTAATATATATGATAAAGAACATTTTCACTGTTTGTTCCAAGGATTTTTCCCAAGCATGATTAATGTCTTGGAATTATCTGTAACCAATTATGCTACTTAGCAGTTTGAATTTCCCATCGGTGTGGAATCATTGGCACACATCAGAAAGCCCTGATTTATTATCTGTCACTGATAAGTTTAGATTCACACCATCTGGGATGAGTAGTGATTATTTTCTGTCCTAGGAGGAAGCTGGTGAAAATGTCCTTTGTGTGGAAATAGATTACATGGGAGATTCGCAGGGCTAGCTCCCTGCCTTATCCCTATGGATGTGACTGTAGTTTCCCCGCAGCTTGACAGAACTTTATTTATAAAGGTGTAAGCAAACCTTTTACTTATGCCTTGGGGAGGAATCTTTTTTAGCCTCAGAGCAATTTACATGCTTGCCTTTTGACTTGGACTTGACGGAACGGTGATTTATAACTCCTCCCTTGCTTCTTTCTCCATGGTCTAATTTCAGGTAAGACTTTGGGCAGGTGGAAAGGGTCTTCACTTTATAATTTTAGGAGAATGGACATACAGTATAGAATCCAATGTTTTGATAGGTTTTTGCACCTAGGTGTTGCTTTAAAAATGAAACACCTGGACAGTTAGGTATTTGGGAATTCATCTGTTATTGTAAAGGTAACAGGTGGCCAACATTTGTCTTTAAAGCATTTTTTTTTGTTTTTTTAAAAATAGACATAAGGTTTCTTTTCCCAATTCCTGGCATTTTTCACCAAACACTTCCTCCTAAACTTCATTTGTCTAAGGAACATAATTTGATTTGTCTCATGACTCTGAAACTACTTGGTTTTGGGTTTCTGCATTAATGCGAATGTAGTGTGTCAAGTTTGGGAGTTTAATAGAAAGCAGCTGTTATATGTTTAACAAATTTTCTAAATCTTTTTGACACCCTCTTCCTCACTTTTAAAGGACTGGTACCATGTTTTCTGCAAATTCCCGTAATCTTATTTTATAGTGTGTATAGTGCTCTATTTGATATTAAGTAGCATTTTCTGGAGGGTTCATGGAAGTGTGAAACGTTATTTGCTTTTGGTTTGTTCATTTGTCTTGACAAGCAATGTGTCAGGATCCTTCTTGGGTCCTATTTCATTTACTATATCTTGTATTAGTGGTTGACCCAAGTCTTGGGAGGATAGGCAATTTTATACCTTCACTTTAAAGTTCTCTGAAATGTCTTTGGTGTTTAAAATCCTTCTAAGTCAGCAGATCCTTTTTTACACCCAATTCCCAATCCTTCTTGTTTTAAATTAATTAGATTCCCTTACTCCAGTGTTTTTTAAAATCATTTTGATGGTGGTAGTTAGGGTACAGAGAAACAACCTACACCGTAGCAATTAATACTTTATGTCTCTGGACTATAAACCTTTATGCAGATGCTAAAATGGGAAATTTTAAATAACTGAAATTTTCTTCCCTGAGTGTTCTGCTTCAACTTTGAAATCATGTGGAGTGCGGCCCTTGTCTGTGGATGCTTATTTAAGGCTATCAGAGTTGGAAAGCAAATACATTAAATCCCAAGTTTTCTTTTGCATTTGCATCAGTCAGTCTCATGCATGAGGTCACCTCCGTGGTTGGCAGTGTGTCTACCTGAGCACGTCTGCAAAGCGAAACAGTGAGTGACAGTTAAAAGCAAACATGAGAAATCTTAACTGAAGGCTTAGTGATTCTCTATTCCTTTTACTATTACATATTAAACATTGCTTACTACCAATAGGGCCTTGATGTAAGCCTAAAGATGACATTGCCACCTGGCCATATGCATATTTGATTTGTTGTTGAGTCCTTGCATTTTAAAGCTATAGTGCACCTGCTGGGGGCTGTACTTACGAGTTTGGAATTTTCTGTTGACCTTTGGGAACAGTAGAATCTGTCTTTGAAACTAATGGAAAGTAATGTTCCTACCTGCAACAAGCAACCAGACAAATGCAGCCTGCAGCAACAGATGAGAGAAATCCTTACTGGGCCAGGTGGCAGATTAGGTCACCAGAACCTTAACATAAACTCACATGGGCAAAGTCAGTAAAAGAGTTTACCAGAAGGGTGGAACCTGTATTATCAGAGGGAATTACCTCCAGAAGGCTCCAAATGTAGAGGCTCCAAATGTAGGCTTCTATCTAGAGGTATTGGAGTGATTTGTAATATTTTCATAGAAAGCATTTATATTAACTGAAAAATACTAAAATTTGTGAATTATATATAGAGGGACATTGCTTGTCTTTCCCCAGATAGCTTATACTGACTAGAGACGATCACATACTCACAAAACCTGTCTTACAATCAGTTTAATAAATAGCCTAATAATTAAAGTGCGTTGGATGTGGGTCAAGCCACAACTCCTGTATATTTATTATGCTATATATTTTGGCTTTAAAATATTATTAAATACAATCCACATAAATGTTCTTTTACTAGTCAAAGCTGTCCATATATGATAAAGTAAAAAGACATAGGGCAGAGATTGCAAAATGCAACTGTGTTCAGGTTGCCCCCATTCAAGATCAAACTGTTGCTTTTGGAAGCGATTGATACAGCTTTGTGGGCCAAAACAACTTAAAATAATTCTGTTTTTCCTGTTATGACATTAGCGGTATTAGTTAGGTAAATAAAAAATATTAAATCTGAGGTAGGAACACTGTATTTAATTTTACATTCCATTGTAGAGCATCTTTCAAGTTCATTTCTGTTTTATGAAGATCTTGAAGGCATAAGAGCTGAGCCGGGCAAGTAAGCTGTCAGATCTGATTGGAGAGACACCTTTATAAGAATCGTTCTAGAAAGCATTAATTATCATCCAGCCAATTCACATTATGGATTCTAAAAATGAAAGCACTTCTACACTCAATAATTAATTTTCTGAAATGGATTGTTTTTCTTAGATGGATGAATAATTATGTATTCAAATCACTGAAAAACGAAGGTGACAATTTTGTAGAACATTTCCCCAGTTTATAGCTGGATCTTAATGGTGAAAAAATGCAATCCAAGGGAAAGAAAGTGTTAGAATAGGAGAGACAGGGATATTTTACCCTAGATTTAGTCACTTGCACAGCAATGCTTTGGGCAGTCACGTGGCTTTTCTCTGTTTAGATTTTACTTATAACAAGTGACAGATGGTATAGATGCCTGTGATTCAAAAAATTGCTCAGAGCGTGGTGGTTGTAGGACACACATAACATTTTGTCGTTGGTTCCATGTCATTTGGGCTGCAGGGGCATCAAGTCCCCAAAAGTCCAATCCGACCAGGTGTACACAGTGAAGAAACGTATACTGCCTCACACATGGAGAAATGCCACAGTCAGCTGGGCCACCATGATGCTTCATCCAGCAGCGTTGACTCCATTTCCCTGTGTGCCGCAGCCCGCTGCGGCTAGGGGGGTCGTGAGTCAGCGCGGTGGATTGATTAATAATAATGGAGAGGGTCAATTACTCTTGCTGGTAAAAGACAAGTTTATTGTAATGGCTGGAGCCTTTTTATGCAAGCCACAAACAAAGAACAATGAGTGACCTTAAGAGTTACATCTTTGGTACATGACGCATATGCCAAGACTATGTTTCTTCTTGCGTACGGGAACAATCAGATAGCTAGCAGTTGGGAGGCAGTCAGGACTCAGAACAGCCTTGAGGCCAGAAACCAGGTTCCTGTCACCACTCCCGCGGTGAGAAACCC
>PVKM010049933.1:0-10883 GCA_004027735.1 Carollia perspicillata
TTTAAAAAAATATTTAATTCCCTTGCATAATTGACTATGGGTTTATAATTAAAATGATATGAAGATACCTCACTTTCAAAGAATTAACTCATTGTCTTTGCTCGAATGACTATAATCCATTCTCAAATTCAAAAATATATGTGGTATAGCCCTGGCTGGTGTAGCTCAGTGGATTGAGCACGGGCCTGCGAACCAAACAACCGCGGTTCGGTTCCCAGTCAGGGCACATGCCTGGGTTGCAGGCCAGTTCCCAGCAGGAGATGCACGAGAGGCAACCACACATTGATATTTCTCTCTCTCTCTGTCCTTCCCTTCCCCTCTAAAGACAGATAAATAAAATCTTTAAAATATACATATGTATATATATTTTAAAAAACTCCTCTAGTACCTTAATTTTTTAAAATGCCCATTTTAGATTAGATTATTACAAAGGTCCTCTCCAGCCCCTACACTTATTTTTATTAGCCTGCATTATAGGAAATGAATAAGCAAAACTATTGTCATTTTTGATGCCCCAAAGCATAACAAAAAATACACACATTCATCCCTGAGTGAAACTTGTCCTGTGTTCAGGGACTTCACTTTTACAGCCGGTGACGCAGGGTGTTTTCCGGAGGCTCCTCCCGCCGGGCCCACAGACACAGGTGCTCTGACATGTTTCAGGTTAGGCCAGCCTGCTCGGAGGTGCCCCCCTCGCACCCCCACTGTAGCTGCAGGCACCTGCCACCTTCCCCAGCGGCTCAACGACCTCGGTGTACGACCATCAGTTACTTGGGGGCAGTTTCTCTGCTACACCCCTGGGCAAAAGATGAGGGCAGAGTGCAGACTGTGCCGGCCTACTGCGTGCAGTCTGTCTGTGCCCCCCGGTTTTCCCAGAATCCTTTAGGTTCTTTTATTACATGCCCCAGTTTTACTGGGAGATAAAGTATTTAACCAATGAAAAGGCGAAAAGTGAAACAGCAATTTGACAAATGTCATTTCTTGACATTCAACATTTCTTATTAGCTCAATGAAAACAAAACCTTTTAATTATGTTCATTATGCATATGCCCAGAAGTACTAACGTATTGTTAAATTAATTTCTATTCAAAGAGATTAGAATGTGTTACTTAAATTCAAGTAACTAATTGCGTTACGTTTGGTATTTTCTCAACAGGTTGGATTCTTCAAAAGACCACTCAAAAAGAAAATGGAGAAATGAAATATTTCACAAGAGAAGAGATAATTATTCAATGATTTATCCTCAGGTTTGCCTCAAATATGTGACAAGAAATTTACAAACATAATTAAAGACACAGTCACATAAATATATATAGTCCATCAGGGTTCATCACTTGGAAAATGACAGATCCAGGAAGATCCAAAAACAATACCATCACCTTCTAGAAAATGATGGAAACCATTTTTAAATAGTAACTCATTGTTGAGTATTTAAGCAAAATTACAGTTTTGAAGATGAAGAATAACCTATACAAAATTGTTTATATATCAAATCACCAAAGTATTTAAGGAGTGCATTAAGAGATTTTTATTACTGAAACATTTACATTCCGAACAATATAAACTAAGCTTTTTCTGTTGGTTCCCGATGAATACGTGTCCAGCCCGACAGTTAACATTTGCACAGTGAGTGCTGAGCGAAAGGCCACTTCCCCCAGTGCCGATGAGAAACGTTTCCCAGGCGGAGTCTGCCTACGGACCGAAACAAAATTAAATCACAGAGAACACATTCAGTGTCTTTGTGCGGGATTCAGTCCTCGGACGGTTTTCTCTCCAAAGTGTTTGGAAAATAGTGTCGTTGAGCTGAAATTCTATCTGCGATGGAAAATCAGGATAGACTTACTTAAAAGCAAGTGCACTGAATGGACTAATTTAAGCTTTTAAAAAACATGCTCAGTTTTGATATAGAGTTCCAAAGCTCAAGATTCTTTTATACTGAAAAAAAAAAAAAAACCACTTAGAGCAGCTTTGTGTCGTGACAGTGACGGGTCACGGAGAGCGGTTGTGCTCAGGGCGCGCCGAAACGGGTTCCGAATGCCACGCGCGGCCTGCGCCCACTGACCGCTGCAGTCCCCCCTGCTGGACAGCTCTGCGCGCCAGGGGGCCCCGGGTGTCCGAAGGAGTAGGTGTTCCCTCAGCTCCTTGGTCCGTGGTCCATTCCAGCCCTCGAGCTGCACGAGCTTGTTTATCTTGGATTTCGGAAGGTGTTTAATTCTGCAAACACACCTCTCATTTTCACGAAAAGGCATTTTACCAGGAAGCCGCCGCTTTTCGAGTGCGGCACATCCGTGCTGACCCAGAGCTGCAGAAATGGGCGTCGCAGAATCCCAGGTTTGGGGCCTCGCGCCAGCAGAGAGATGTCATCACGCCTGGGTGTGTGATTCTTCGTTCTGGAAGAGGTGGTTAGGGTGCACTGGATTCCGCCGCAGCATCGGCTCGGGGGCGCTGCGTTTCTTAGGAAAACAACAATGAATGTACAGTCGCCGCACCCGTGAACTACTGCTGTAAAATTTGCCGGTGCGTCCTCAACTACTCGCCCTCTCCATCCGACGGCCATCGCAAGCCCGGAACCTGTAACTATCTATCTAGAAAGGCCTGAGCTCTGCTTTTCTCAAAAAGCAGCAAATCAGTGAAGAAATCAAATGGCCTGGATTTAGTTTTTTTAACCAAGGGATTATCTGAGTGCCGAGAGCCAGTCCAGCTGACGGCCCCCCACGTGGACATCTGAGCCCCTGGTGGTCAAAGCTGTGCCCCGGGGGCCGCTGGCAGGAAGGAAGGCGATCTCTCCAGGGATTGGTTTCCTCCTGCTGGTTTGCACTGTGCAGAATTGTCCGCTTCGGAGCCTCCCTCATTCCTGCTGTCTGTCGCCGGGTGCAGAAATCATCTTTCCACCCAACAAGACTTTCTTTGTTCACCAAAACTCAGGCCTCCCGTCTGCGGGGTCACCGGGGTGCACGATCCCAGCGCACAGCCGGCAGGGCGGCTCGGCCCCGATCTCAGTGCGTCCTCAGAAATAAACTGATGGATGAAATGAAATTCACACGCAGCCCCTGCGACTCTCCGTGAGGCGGCCACTGAACCGGGGGTGTGCGCGTTGAAACACGAGGTTCACGCAAAGGGGAGTGGAAACAATGGGGGGGGGTGAACTTTTTAGAAAAGACGAAAGGACTGCTGGGCCAGATCAGATGGCTGCTCATGAACCTGGCCGAGTTTTCCACGCGCGCCATTGCCAGTTCTAAGTAGGACGTTTAATTAACCCGATACCCGCCTTCCCTCACGTTATAATTTGTTGAGGCGTATGTGTGTGTCTGTGTGTGCATGTCTGTGTCTATAATTACGCACATGCACACACAGAGACACAAACGTAATGCAAAATACCTCAATAAGAGTTTACAAAAAATAAACATAGAAAAGCTTCACCAAAAAGAAAATTCTGATTCACCCACTTTGCACTTAGTTTTCATCTTCATTAACATTTCACTTGAGCCTAGAGTCCTGCAGCTAAAACACACACATGCAGAGGCTTTGATTTAAAAAATACAGCAACAGGTGTGGCAAGTTATCTTTGTACAGATGTTCTAAAACAATCAAGATTAAGAAATATAGTAAACTTTATCAGTTTATTTTAAAATATTTAATAAGAAAAGTAAGTGGAATTTAAACCTATTAATTTATTGGCTAAGTTAAATTACAAAGTACTTTTTTTAAACCTTGGTATTTTTAAAAATTGACTATCGCTTACCCTGTGCACTGAACTGTGTATGAAGCCCTCCTCCCAACCAAACCTCCAGTGGTGTATTGGTAAACTATTTAACTCTCTCTCCGAAGGGAAAAAATTCCTGATTTGCATAATTATCCAATTTCCATGACCTAAACAGCCTCACCAAGACCATTTTCAAGCTACTAACACAGCCCTCACCAGCTTGCAAATTCCCTGACAATTTATGTCAGCTTTTGTAAACCAGTATGAACCAGCTTCATCCATTATTGCAATTACATGACAAAGATAAACCGATACGGAGATTTAACATGCTGCACGTATATACACGGGCAAACACACTGCATAATTATATTTCAAACGATTGCTCACCCGGCTGATGTCCAGCCCATAGATGTAACACTGCCCAGTTCCATATTCTTCAGCTTTAACTTCTGAAGTCATAGCCTTGCTCTAACAGTAACAAAGTGGTAGGGACTTGCAGGAAGAGGGCGTGGCGGGCAGCAGGACCAGACCCAGCACCTCCGAGAGGCCGCCTGCCTGCTCCAGGAAGCCGGGGCCTGCCAGCAGTGCTGGGGAAGGTCCTTCTTTGTAAATATTTTTAACATCTTTGACTCGGTTTGAACTTCAGTGATCCGGCTGATTCGGGCTGTTCAATTATCTTCTCTGAGCACAAGTTCATGGACAGTTCCTTCTTTGACTGTTTTCTGTGTTGTAAGTGTTCTCGAAATGAAGCCGTGGAGAGAGATACAAAATGTGACGCTTACCCAACCGCAGTGATTTTACCTAGAAATGCATATACGTGCCCTTTCCCTCTGTTCCAAACTGATGTGTGTCCAGGCTCCCTGGGAAAACAGACCCTCGTACCAAAGCCCAGGCGGCTGCCCAGTGCTTGTGTGACACTGACTGTAGCAGAGGCTGTGAGACGCCCTGGCCGCAGTCTCTCTCGGCACACCACCCCCCGCCACCCCACCCTCCGCAAGGGCCACAGCCTGCAGTGTGAGGGAAGGGCTGCTCCCCACACACTGTGCATCACGCAGGATCGTCCCAGGCACGCCTTGAGACGGGCTTTGCGTGAATAACCGCCTGGCTTTGCACAGCCCTGAGAAAACTGGGCAAGGCCCGGGCCGGAGCATGGCTGGTGTGCCGGCGGCAGCCACATTATTGCTCAAATAAAGAGGCTTCTGGCAAATCCATTTCTCACAAATAACACCCTGGGCACCATTGTTTATTCTGAACATTTCTCAGGCCTCCCCGGGAGAGATTTTCCGGAAGACGGCTGGAGATCCCCGTCGGACACACGTGCTCGCTCCGTGGGCTGCAGAGACTGGGTGGCTTCTGGGAGTCTCTAAAGCATGACTTGGTGTGAGGTAGGGGGGACACAGCGCAATGCGCTTCAGAGACGGACCACCTTGAGGAGGCAAACCACTGTGAGGCACTGTCAGCAGCTGTGCCCTGGGTGGGAGGGCGGGGTGCAGTCCTCCCGCGGGTCCCCGTCAGCACCCCGCAGTTGCGTGCATCCTCACCTGTGGAAATAACCGCCCCCCAAAGGGAGAAGGTGCTTTCAAGTCCTCACAGCGACGCCGTTTTTAACTACGACAACGTGACAGTAAACAGGAGACTTTTTAATGCCAACGCCGTGTCAGGGGCGTCTACTGGGCGACCCTTCCAATCGGTCTGCTGTCCCCAAGTGCCTTTGACAGAAAACTTCTGAAGCCACGGCGAGGCTCGGCCTTAACTCGGTGGTGCGTCACCCAAGGCTCAAGGCCACCGCGTCGTCTGGGGAGCAAGGAAAATGGAGGTGACACCTAACATCGGAGCCTCGAGAACAAGCCAGGCTCTTTGATCCTCACATTCAAAGTCACCCCTGAATGTGGAAATTCCCAGCAGCAGCCTTTCCCACCAGCCTCGAGGAAGCAGGCGCACGAGGGGGCCAGGCCCAGCCCCACGGTCCCCCCAGCATCTGGACCCCGCCGGTGCCCTTCCTCACTGAGGGGGATGGAGCTTCGGCCCCTACAGAGCCCGGGGCTGAGCTCCAGAACCCACTGGTGCCCACCCAGGTCAGCCCCCACACCAGACAGGGGCACGCGCACCTCTTGCTGAGTTCTTACCGTTCCAAAAACCACGCAAGGGTGACTTTCCCTTCCACTGTTGGACGCCCTGCTGTGAGATCAGCTTTTTTTTTTCTTTTAAGAAGTACACCAAAGCCTTCCACCCGCCCTGCTGAGCGTGGGACTCACAGGAGGCTCCCTCCCAGATCCCTCCAGCGCAGGCGGGGGTGAGTGGGCGCCGTAAGCCCGGGGGTCCAGCCGGTCTCCTGCCGGCAGGCGGTGCGGTGGGACGTTCGGTTTGGATTCGGGGCTTCCCAGGGGAGGCCATTCCGAGCCTTGCGTGCCCCGCAGCACCCCGATGGCGGCCTGCTCTTTTCGGAGACGGGAACCCTTTCATGACCTGACGCCGTGGAAGTCACGGCAATAAACAAGGTGCTGGTGACACTGTCACTGCGATCATGTGTGATTTTACCACATTTCGAGTCACGTCTTGATGAAGAGAAGACTGAGGCAGGACTCCAGGAGCCTTTCCCCCCAGATGGGGACCTCCCGAATGGCGCACACCTGCCCTTGGCATCACCTGTCCTGGCCCCGTTTGTGAGACCTGCAGCGATTGGATGGGGAAGGCGAGGGAGTCAACAGCTCTGTCCTCCACGAGCAGGCGAGCAGACCGGAGCCACCGCGCACGGGACGCAGCGGTGACTTCCTAAGAGACCTCGGCGCCCCGGGTCCAGGAGCCTGAGGTGTGTCGCATCTTGAGAGAAAGAACGAGAAGAGGAAGGGGAGGAGATGGGGCCATTTACCTGTCCTGCACACACCTCCACTACCCAAAACGCTGCCCGCCCCCTGGCCACAGCGGGCCTACCCCCGGCGCTGTCAGGTCCACTTTTCCCGGGCGGAGTCCGGGGCACAGGAGGGCGAGGGGACAGTCCAGCCCTCGCTGCCTGCCCGCCGGGGCTCACTGCCTGGAGCTGACCCACTGCGCGCTGGCCCCAAAACAGGGATTGGAAGCAGCCGCTGTTCAGCCCTTCTTTGCGCTGGAGCCGGGCCACGCGGGACGCCCGGGACTTAGTGTGTGTCTGCCCCCCTTCCCCCGCCCGCGTTCAGGATGCCGCGGCCCCGGTTAGGATCGTGGGTCCGGAGGGAGGGCGGCTCGCTGTGTGTTACTACTGTGAGGCTGTGAAGCTGTTCACCGCCAGTGTAGAGAATTGTGTCCGCCCTACGAGAGAGACGAGTACTGTGTGTGGTAACTGCCACCCTGAAACGCGCATCACATTCACGCCAATAAACGTGTCTGCATGGTCTCACACGAAGTCCGTTGCGTTGCTTCTGTTTTGTTTGCCTCGGAACAAACTCACGCAGAGCTTAAAGGTACGCGCATTTCCAGGAGACTTCTTACTGGGTGAACTCGCTGGACGATGGTGCTTTGCTCAAATTCAAGAACGAAAAAGCGCAACCTCGGCTAACTCTACTGGTTTGTTAGGTCCCTAATTTAAACCCACTTTTTTACAAGGGAAATCCATTTTGGGGTAACAGTGACTTAAACTGATAAAATTAGAAAAAGCTGAGCGAGGGAAAGAAGGTTTTGAATGTCCTGTGTGCTGTCCATCCTGCGCACCGGGGCGAGGTCATTTGGTCAGTGTTTTGTTAACTCCCTCTCATCTTGTGCATCAGCTGTGTGCTTTACGTCAAGTAAAGGAACATCCTGCCTTTTACATTAAATTAAAAAAATGACTCAAAGGAGAATGCGATTGCTGTGATTTTTAAGTATGTGGATTTTATCCAAGACTAACGTTTCTTTCAAAGCTCCAAGCTTTTTTTTTTAGCTCCTTCGTAGGTTGTCACTTGGATGATTCAAAGAAACAAACAAAAAGAAAGCACATTAGGCCTGTCTGTGGTGCTTCCTGTACACATTATAACAATGTGATCAGTCTTTTGCAAACATGGGACAAAACCCACAGAATCCGTATTACGACATGCATGTCTTCTCCTAATGAGATGTTTCAACGACGACCTTCTGCTGCACAATAGCAGACAGGGCCACACGACGTGAAACCAAACAACGCTGAGACGTGAAGAAAAGAAAGCTGTTCTATTTATTCAGTCTACAGTGTAAAGACATAAAATTGTCTAATATGTAAGGACCAGAAAAAAATACAGGAAGAAGCTGTAGCAGGAATGACACATGTTTGTCTTGTGAGATACTTCATCCTCCAAGTATGCGGCCCGGTGAGTCAGGGAGGTGCTTTCACAGGAGGAACAGGCTGAGTTATGAAGAGGGCGTTTATTGGTGAAGTCCTGTAACTACTTTGTGTCCGGACTTGTCCCTGATGCCCTGTCTTTTCTTTCTGACTGTGAGACGGGGCGATCTCCCTGCACTTTGCCCTTTGCCCAGAGGAGAACGCAGTGGGGGGACCAGAAAGAACTTGAACGTGCTCGCTATCCAGTAACAGGTGGGCATCAGGAGTTGTTATTTGCTCAGCCTGGAGCGCAGACACAACATTTGCTTTCTTATCCTCTGTGGTGCCTTCGTTTACTCTCATTGCAAAATTAATGCGATGATCACAGGCAGACGTCAGGGCGAATATTCACCACACAGAAGTGGTTATTGTTAACGAAGAACACTGGAAGGGACTTCTATTTTATTCTGCAGAAGACTCACAGTATTCAATATTTGATTGCTTTAAAATATCAATTTTTTAATAAGGCGAAAAAATGTATTTAGGATAAAAGGGATATATACACATTGTAGCAAATTTGAAAAACACAGACAAAAAAATACTTCAAACAGTCATTATATCAGTACCAGAAATGGCTGATATTAAATTGTCTTTCCTCTGGGCATACACGTTTGTTTTTACATACTTCTATTTTGACACACTTGAAATCACAAAGAATAAGTTACCCTGTACTTCCGAAAAATTTCACATTATATCTCCCAATTTCCCTTTAGTTAAAGGGTAGCAGCCGTCGAATTCTTTCCCTCACTCTGAAGTTGACAATAGAGAGGAAACTCCCCCGCCCCCGCAGTCTGAGTTAATAGCCACTGCACATGCGTGCACATTCTACCCCAGAGTCCCCCACCGTCCGTCCGGATGGCGAACAATCCTTTCCCTACTTCCTCAGGCCGGAGTGGGGCGGGGCAGAGGGCAGCCGTGGGTGGGGGGCGGCGGGAAAACAACCTTGCTGAGCACAATGGCCACGGTGGCCTCATTTATCGTGCAAGACCAGTGGGTTCTTTTATGAGCAGCTCTGGAAAAACAAGGATTTTGACCAGAAACGAGATGTGGCATCGTCACGCTGCAAGCATTCACACAGCCGAGTCCGTGAATAAGGGGGGTCAGAGGAACAGGACAAACGGCAGCATGGCAGTCGTAACCGACCCCGTCTGTCGTGACAGTGGAGGGGAACGGTCTACACACTCGGACCGAAAGGCGGAGACTGTCACGTCCGTAAGCCCTTAAAAGAGACGGGCTTTCAATTCACAGGCACAGATAAGTTGAAAAGAAAATCATGGGGAATAACAGACCCGGCAAACAGAACCCTGAGAGAGCTGGGCTTGGCTGTATCAATAGCGAACAAATGAACTCTAAGACGTGTGCCTTTCCAGATGTGGGAAGATTCTAACCTTGGGAGGGAAAAGGAGAGCCCCTGGATTGCTCCCAATGTATAGAAATCCTGGGTTTATACTCAAGTTGACTTGGATGCTCTGCAGATTTTCAAGGACTTCTTAGTCCCTGAAATTAAACCTCTCTGCAGACTGGAGCAGAATCAGGGAGCCATCCCACTCTGAGACCTGAGTCCTAAATCAGTGTGCAGGGTCCCTGACCTGTATAGATTCCACTGACCACAGTCCAGCTCCTCCCTGAGGGCAGGAGGAATAGGGCCAGCACCATTGTCCTCGGGCCCCCACATGGCCCGCACTTCACAGGGGAATGTGGCTGTGCCGGAGCTCTAGCTGGTACCGGCCCAGGGCCCCGGCTCGAATTAACAAATGCAGCGTAGAAACGCCTTCAGGTTTGGTCTTTACCTCCCATTCTGCTCAGCTGTTTTGTTTCTGTGGTATCTTTCAACGGAGTCTGTGCAACACAAGTTCATTTCGAGACCACAGTCCCGAGTGGTATTCCAAAGGCGAGAGTACAAAGGCCTCATCCCGGTCAACGAAACAGTCGTGTCCAGCATTGCCGTCCGGCTGTAACCATCCTGGGGGGAAGGCCCCGGGGCTCTTGGGTTTCACCTGCAGGGTCTCTCATCTTCTTTTCTCATTGTTTCTCCTTTACTCTCACACTTTCCTACCATTTTGCACCCAAGTATCACCTGTTACTCCTTTTCACACACTTTTCGAACCTTTACTTCGTTCCTGTCCATTTTTGCACACCTCATCATTCTAAGGCGGGTCCTTCCACCGCAGTCCCAATTAGAAGACGGTTTGGCAGCGCCTCGATTTTTCACCTTCATCGCGAATGAAGGTCGTACGTTTTAATGACGTCACGTGTATTCTGCAACTGGGACGTGGGCTAGCACCTGTGCTGTGAGCTGGAAGAGACAGCTGGAAGGCCAGTTTGCCTTTCAAAAGAATAATCAGCATCATAAAAGGTTTCCCAGAATTCCTTCCTCCCAGCAGGCTTCCACACCCACCTCTCCCGTAAGGTGACGCGTGAGCATTGCTGATTGCCAGGGGAATCCGATTTTTAACGTTCAGCTTCTACAGCAGGAGTGAGAGACAAGTTGGGTGGGACTAGGCATTATTCAATTCATAATGTCCAAACAGCATTTCAAATGCAATCGACATGACCACCGCCTCTTTCAATGTTTGTTTTAAATTGAATGGAACTCTAGGCTAGAAAGGCTCTCTCTGAGCCTTTTTTCTTCCAAAACTCTACGAAAGTACAAAGAAAAAATTAAAACTATTTTTCAAGGTGATTCAACACATGTTCCTCATAATATAATATAATATGACTATGTAGAGTTCTTCTAAGACTCATCTGACATTTAAAACTCTGAAACCATGCATTATTTTAAAATATTTAGGACATCACTGCCTGAAATACTAATTTAACAGACATGTATTAAGTATCTACTGTATGCAAGCCACTTAACATCTGGTTGCTGAA
>PVKM010049934.1:0-10829 GCA_004027735.1 Carollia perspicillata
CTCGACAGGCCCACCAGATGTGCCAACTTGGGTGGGCAGGGCCCCTGTATATGCCGTCCACCTCTGGAGGAAGGCAGGGCAGGAACCATTCTCCTCTTTACAGGACCCCAAGGCCCAGAGAAGTTATGTGACTTGTCTGAGGCCACTCAGCATTGTAAGTGGCGAGGAGCAGCTGGAATGCAGGCTTTCCGGGTTTTAGCTCCCTGAATGCCAGTGGCAGCCCCACCCTGCGTCACAGCAACGCAAAGGCCTGAGCCCTTGAGGACTCAAGTCGGCTATAGGGGGTCTGTCCTCAACGAAATGTGTTGCTCTCCGCCCACTCTTCCTCAGAGAGCTCGGGCTTCCAACACGGGCCTGGGCTCAAATTCTGGCTGTACACGGCTTAGCTGTGTGGCCTTGACAGTGGCCTTTTTATCAGGAAAGTGGGGTTTCCAGGGTTCATCATGGCATGTACCGACGGGGCTCTAGGGCTCTCGGGTCCAGCTGGCCTGTGGTAGGCTTTGCCTTGGTGGCTTCCTCTGAGAGCTCAGCAGCCATGGGATCACGTGAGATGCCCCATAGCTGGACCCACGATTCCCTGCCTCTCCTGCTGCAGCTGGACCTGGAGCTCCCCTGCTCCCGGGGAGCGACGGTGCTGGGCCAGGTGGGAGGGCACTTTGGCACAAGATGCCAGACGGGGTCCATGCTGTGTGGCAGCAATGGAAAGATCTCCCAGGGGTGAAGTGAAGTTAATTCGAGCCAAGAATAAGTCCAGGTTGGAGCTTGATTCACGGGTGGCCGGGATCATATGTAACGCTTCTGTCCCCAGCAGCTTGGCAGAACGTGCCACGCTCATAAAATGGAAACTTCTTTCCCTTTCCATAAAAATGACTGCAAGGCAACACCGAGTCTCATTCAGGACTGAAAAGAGGGATACGTAGGGGAAAAGAAGAACATGAACATTTACTCAGGGCCCACTCTGTGCTTTCACACTCCTCATCTCATTTCAATTCTCACAGCAGGCTCCCTTTCACTTGCCCTGGTCTCACAGCCTGGAAACAGTAGAGTTGGGATTAGAACCCAGGAGCATCCTCAAAGCCCTCAGCCCTGTGCGGCAGACGTGCATTTGCAGATCATCTCCTGACCTGGGCTCTTTTGAGCCACAAGGCTGCTCCAGCTCGCTGGAAGCTCTGCACCTGGGCCTGCCCCACCCACTCGACTGCCCCGCCAGCCTCACCCAGAGCCTCGGCAGAGCTCTGGAGGGAAGGACGTCAGTTTAGGGGCAGAAGGTTGCTGACCCTCCCAGAGCCCTGAGGATGTTTTCAGGGAGGATGAGGCCCTGGGGCTGAGGACGGGCTCCTGTGGGCTCTGC
The DNA here is from genome assembly GCA_004027735.1 of Carollia perspicillata. Classification (NCBI taxonomy): domain Eukaryota; kingdom Metazoa; phylum Chordata; class Mammalia; order Chiroptera; family Phyllostomidae; genus Carollia; species Carollia perspicillata. The sequence goes on from PVKM010049934.1 coordinate 1,352, forward strand.
AGGGGCCAGCTGAGCAGTGGGTGGCTCACGCTTCCGTGTTCTTGTCCGAGCTCTGCGGCTTCCGGGCTCTGCAACCTCGAGGAGAAAACTGAGCTCAGTGAGCCTCAGTCTCCAGACCTGTGCTCATAGTAAAAGGCTTGGTTACTGCTGGCTGTTTTTATCATTCATTTTCTCACTGTCTAACTCTGTAGACTTCGTACCCACAAGGCTGGATTGAGCTCTCCGACCATCTGTTTGCTGGCCTGGCCAGCAGGCGTCTCCCTGGGCCACATGGCCCACACTCTTACCCCTAGTCTGGTTTCATGCAAACTCTAGTGCCTTACTGTCCCCTCTGCTCTGTTGGTCCCTTTCCATGTCCATCCCTGGACCCCCCTCCCCCCACCTCAGTTTACCTCTGTTTCCCAGCAGGTGCCAGGTGTTCTGCTTGGCTCTGGGGTTCAACACTGAGCAAGACGTAGAGCTCACAGGCTGGTGGGGAGGCAGGCGTTGAACAAGTAAGGACAGGTATGGGGAGTTGTATAGGGGGTGGAACCACACGCACGGGGCCTGGATTCAAAGCACAAACCTGAGACAGTCTCCCGTTTCTTCTGCCTGTCCCCCTGCCCTTGGTTCCCAGCAGGTCCATCTCGCCTTCACTTCTTTCATCTCTCGAATCTCTCCCAGCTGCCCTCTGCCTCTGACATACATGCCCCATAGCCTGGCATTAGGAGAAGAGGCTTTAACACAACACGTCTGGGTCTGCTGCCTGTGGGGCTTTGGGCGAGTTGCTTCCCCGTTTGGATTCCATTTTCTTGGGAGGTAGTCACAACCCTCTCTTGAGGGCAGTTGTGAGGATGAAATGAAACACCGCGTATGTAAAGCATCAGTGTAGTTTGGGCCCCTGTTGGGCACCAGTAAAGACCGTGGCGAAGAGCAGGGCCGTGGGGTCGGGGTGGGAGATGTGGTTTCTGGGCCTCTGCTTTGTCATCTGGAAAATGGGAAAAAGTGAAGGTGAGGTGACGGTAATTCCTCCACTGGCCATCTCACCGGAGGGTCGTGGGCATCGGCTGCAGCTTGGGAGTGAACGGGAAGAGAGCTGTGACACGCCGGGCTGAAGCACGCCCTGCTGTTGGTGGGTGTGTTTCAGAGGGGTGGGCTGGGCAGGCGAGTGGAACCCCGTCTGCACGGGCGTCGCAGCTAAGGGGATTTTCTTACTATCAGGAGACACAGAGAGACAGCCCTTCTGGCCGGCCTCCCTGCCCACTGCCTCCTCCCTGCAGGCCAGCCCTTGGCGTGAGGCCTGTCCGTTCCTGAACCCTCCTATCAGCGGGGATTTAATTACTATAATGTAAGGAGCGTGGCTCAGGGCCTTCTGGCAGAGGGGAAACATTTGTCTTCTCACTGGGAGAATAAAAATTGATGGGAAGGAAAGTAAATGTACCTTCCCCTAAAGTACCCGTGGCTGTGGGGCTGCCGGTAGCTTTCCTGGGGGTGGGGGTAGAGGAGCCAGGGTGGTGGGGAGGGGACGCAGTGACAGTTCAGGGGCCCTGGCAATTGCCTTTGCCTTCCACGGGATGACTCAGCTAAGCTGCCTCTGTTTCCCCAGTGACCTGGGGACAGGTCATCCTGCCATTCAACAGCCACATATCGAGCACCTACTGTGTGCCTGGCACTGCCCTTGAGGAAGTTTCCAGCCATTCAGGGAGCCTGGGCAGGAAACGGATGACTTGTTCATTCAACAAATGGTTACTGTGCACCTCTTCTGTGTGAGGACTATTTTGGCACCACAGATCAGCAGAAAAAAACCACAAAAGATAAAAATCTCTGGCCTCTGGGAACTTACATTTTAGTAGGTAACGCTGACCGTAAACTATGTACATTAGTTATTTATTATGTCAGATGGTGATAAATGCGGTGACAAGGGAAGCTGGGACAGGCAGCGAATTTGGAGGAAGGGCCGATGCTTTTCCACTCAGGGAAGGCCTTGCTGAGGAGGTGACAGCTGGGGGAAGGTCTCTGTGTGGGGGGGCTGGAGCGGCACCTGGGGAGGGGGGGCAGGGCAACGCCGTGGCCCGCAGGCCCCGACAGCTCTGCTCCGTGGAGACAGAGGGTGAGCTGCATACGGGGTTTTACGCTGCCCTGCAGTCACATCGGAGAGAGTAAAAGGAGAAATGCGAAATTGATGTTAATGTCTTTAATTTAACCTAAAACAGTACAAATATTACCATTTCGGCATGTAACCGGTGTAAAATTACTGAGATAGTTCACACTCTGGTTTTCACACTAAGCCCCTGGAGCCAGTGCGTACCTTACAGGACATCTCCAATGGAAATACCAACCTGCATTTGGAGTTCGTGAAATGGACGGGTGGGAGGGGTGAGGTGGCCAGAGGTGGCTGGCTCCTTGGACTGTTTGGAAGGAAGACGTTGCCGACGAAGTGAATGTGGGGGCCGTGGTGGCGTTGCAGGGGTGTGGGGAGGAGTCACAGGGGAAATCACGGATGAGGCCAAGATTCTGGCCCAGCAAATGCAAGGACAGAGTTCATTGGGATGGAGGAGACTGTGAGAGAAGCAGCTGGGGGAGAAAATGGGAGATTGGGGTTGGACTTGCCAGATGTGCGGGTGTCAGTTTTGACACAGTGTGAGTAGCACGTGCCCCGGAGATCCTGGGAGGTCACAGGCCCCGACACTGAGAACTGCTGCCTAGGCCCCGGGGCCATGGGGATGGCTCCCTTCATGTTGCAGAGGACAGTCGCAGCATAGCTGGCCATGTTTTAAAAAACATTCAAATAAGTTCTTTGTGTCTCTTGTACCAGAGCTCACTGGGAGGCTGGCCTCAGAGCAGTTTGATGGCTAGGAAGAGCCACACATGGTCAGAAGCTCCCCAAGCATGGCTAGGGAGCCTGGTCTTACAGGAAGTTACTGAAACAATACAAAACTCTGAAGACATGCATTCTGAATTTTCCCACACTTCAGCTCTCCAGGGGTGTGGGGGAAGGGATTAATGCCGCAGTGCAGAGAGGTTGGAGCGACCTCTTCCTCCAGGCCTCACAGTGGGGAGCAGGAGAGGACCAGCCACTGGGGATCCCCAGTGTCCACCAGCCCAGGGCTCTTGGGGACCATACAGGGAGCCTGTTTCCATTGCAGTTGGAAGGGGAGTGGGACAAGGGTGCAGGAATGGCCTTTAAGGTCTTCTTTTGACCCTACCATTGTTTGGTGCTGGGACCTGGGTCTGGAGGGTGACGTCTTGGGTGGGACCTCTCGACCAGGCCACCCTGCTTTGGCAGTCTGAGCCTTCTGGCTTGGGTCCAGAGCTGAACCCTGACCCTGCCTGGCTGTGGGACTTGGTGATCTAATCTCTGAGTCCGTTTGCCCCTCTGCTGAAGGGGGTGGGGGTGATGGTGCCTGCCTTGCAGGAGGTTTGTGAAGTGAAGCTAATGTCAGCCTTAGCACAGGGACTCAACACTTAGCAAATACCGCTTCCCTCCTGCCTCCCGTGGTGAAGGCAGGGAATGCCCGTGGGCGGGCGGTTCTGCCCAGCGCGGAGGAGACGGTGCAGAAGGCAGCCTCCGAGCTGTGTCGGGCGAGGGTGCCCAGTGAGTAGCATGAGTAGAAGAGGAAGAAGCTCGTGCCCGACTGCGGGAGAGGAAGAACGGTGGGAGGTTTCTCCCGCCTTTCGGGGTACCTGGGATCTAACGGTGCTTTTGACCAGGGGCCTCCACCGGGGCCATTTGATCCCCAGGGGGACATGCAGCAGTGTCTGCAGACGTTTTTGGTTGTTGCAGCTGGGGGGAAGGATGTTCCGGGCGTCCCGGGGATAGGCGCTGGGCAGAGGTGGGAGGAACTGAGGACCAAGGCTGGACTGGCCACGCTGAGCCCACCTGCAGTGAGGCTGCTGTTTTGGAAAGTTCTTTCCCAGGTAGCTAGTAAGGGTAGTTTCCAGGGGTGCTGTTAAACATTCTACAACTCACAGGACAGTCCCCACAACAAAGAATTAACCGGCCCCAAATGTCGTTAGCACTACGGTAGGGAAACCCTGTTGTAGATGACTCATCTCACAGGCTTGTTGCGAGGACAAAAGCCAGCGCAGATGAGGCTGGTTATCAGTTCACTGTGCCTTCTAACCCCTTCCTTCCCCGACCCTTCGCCCAGGGGCAGCCCTTGGCATCCAGGGCTCTGGGCCAGGAGTCAGAAGACCTGAGTTCAGGTCTGCGCAGGGAAGGGTTTCCTCACTTTAGTCTCGGAGTCTTTCACTCTGGCAGGTCTCGTCTGGAAAGGCACCATGATGTGGACCAAGCGGGAGCCTGTGTGGAGAGGGTGCTCCGTCAGCTGCGATATGCTGGCAGGCGGGAGGCGGCGGGTGCTGGACGTTCTGCCGACGCTGAGGGATAGCTGTCGGCGAGGGGGAGCCCAGGGGGTCCTCTGCTCGCCTCGGGCTGCGTGGCTCTTCCTGGGTCTGCTCCATCCTGCTTCTGGTTTTGTGTTTCCTTGATCAGGTGGAGAGAAGTCTCCATTTGGGGGAGATGGAATATGCAGGAAAATGCAGGGCTATTATTTCTGTGCTGTGTGAGTGGGAGACAGAGCCGGGAGAGTGGCAGATTTCCCGGCAGGGGAGGGAGGGCTGAATGTGCCAGCCTGGGCATTGCTAGCATCCTTTCAGGGCGAGTGGGCCAGGGTTCCCCAGCGACCACCGCAGGAAGTAAATATTTCTTCTGAGCTCAAGACTGGCCTCAGGAAAAGACAGGACTTGCTGGAAGGGAAGGACCTGCGCCCATGGGCTGAGGTTCCAAGGACAGTCTGCAGGCAGGCCCTCCCTGACACCCGTTCTGTGCCAGGCACTGGCCTCAGAAACGCTGGGGGACACAGAGGTGGACAGTACATGTGGAGGGGGTGGCCTGGCTGCCACTACTCTGTGGAGAGGTGGGCTGTGACGAGTGTGTTGACATGGTACAGCACCACACTAAGGGCACGTGACCTTTTGTGTCTAGAGTCTTCTGAGAGGAACTGGGCTGGGCCTTGAAGGAGGGCGGGGTTTCAGGAGGAGAGAGGGAAGGAGGGTTCCAAGCTGAAGGCACAGTCTGGGCAGACGCCCAAAGTTGGAGAGTGCCCAGTGTTCTCAGGAAGGGGCAAAGGAGCTGGGTTTTCCTGGAAGTGTTGGGAAGGAGAGGCTGGAGACGGCCGTGGACCCTGCAGAAGATGAGTGGTCACAGGAGGAAGCTCCGAGCGAGGAGGCTGGTTGGAAGGTTACTGCAGTAGTTCCAGAGAAGTGAAGGCTCGAACCGGGCGAGAGGCAAAGGGAAGGGAAGATGTGGGGCGGGGGGGCGCTTTTGGGAAGGCAGGTGATGTGCTGGGCCTCACGCCTCCCCACCCTGGATAACTAGGTTGTGTGTGATGGTGGAAATGAGTGCTGTGGCCTGATCCCCTCGCTGCCCGGCTAAAAGCCAACCAACCAAACAAAAACAACAAACAAACAAACAAACAAACAAACAAACAAACAAACAAACAAACACACCCTTGCTGGGAGGATGGGAAGCTCTGAGCACTTGCCAACGCCAGCCGCCCTGGCTGGGGGCTTTCCTTCTGGAACCCACAGGGCTCAGTTCTGGCCTTTTGCCAGGCCCGAGGGAGATGGAATACACCCTCTTCCTGCTCGTTTTCAAAGAGATGGGAGGGGTGGCAGCCGCGGGTTGCAGCCAGCTGTGCTTGGGCTCACATCCTAGCTCCGGTGCCGACAGGCTGTGCGGTCGGGCAGGCCTCCTGGTCCCCCGGGCCTCAGTGTCTGTGTGAGTAAGGAGGGGGTGATGCTGCTGAGCCATGGGGTCGTTGTGAGAGAGGATTAAATAAGAACACAGTGTGATGTTCTCAGTTTAACAAATGGCTACTACGTTTAATGGGCAAGACATGGGCACAGACTGGCCCTGCCAGGTGGGGAGAGACAGGACTGTGTTGTCTTTGAAGGAGGTGGAGACCTGGGGACGGGGGAGGCGGCGAGTTCTGGCCTAGATTCGAGGGGCCTGAGGAGTGCCAGGAGCATATCTGAGGCATCGGGCAGCGCTGGGGTCTCCCGGGCACTCGGCTCCCGTGAACAACCCTTCCTAGCCAACTGGGAACAAGCTTTCCAGAACACTGGCCTCACTGCCGGTGACCCCAGGGCGGTTCCCAGGAGCTGGTTCCCATGGCTGGCCCAGCCTCGGTCCGCAGTGCCCCTCCGTCCAGAGCCTGGAAGGCCTATGCCCTGGGCTCTGGCCGGGCGCCTCTTGGGCTCCAGAGGGAAAAGGGTCCCGGATCAGGGACTTGGCCTTCGCAGGGGCTCGGCCTCCTCCCCCTCAGACGTGTGGGCTCTCACAACGCGGTGTTGGGGCCGAGCAGCATCCGGGCCACGCCAGCACTTGACACCCCTGCACCCTGCCTTCAGCAATACTGTGGGCAGTCAGGGCGGGGCTGCCCCAGGGCAGCCGGAATGCCTGCATTTCCCAACTGTGGGCATAGGGGGAGGTGGTGCTTCTAAGGCCACACTTTCCCTTTGCCCTGGCTGCCCGTTCTGCATCCCTTCGCCCTCTCCTCTCAGGAGATGTAACCTGTCCCTTTGGAAATGGCTGTGGCTACCTCAGGATGGGCGTGTGCCATGGGCAGGGGGTGGGCCGCCCCTGCGTGGACAGTGAGGGGCACACTGTGTGGAGAGTGAAAAAAAAAAATAAGTAAAACTGACTAACTGTTGGTCTGCTTTTTTTTTTTTATCACTGTTTGCCACCTCTTAGAAATATGGCCAGTGATAGAACCCTCCTCCTCTGGGGACAGACGTGCTGTTCCCTGCCCTTGGTGTCACCCTGCCTCATGGTCGTCCGGAAAGGGACCCAGGAGGGAAACTCACTGGGCCCTGCTGAGGACGAGAGATGATGTGGAGAGTGAGCCATTTATGGCTGCAGTAGGAGCGTGAGTCCGGAGCCCCGGAGACCCCCAGGCAATGTGGGTGGACAGAGTGGTGGTGAGCTGCTGCTGGCAGTGGGGGTGAGGGTTGGGAGCTCAGGCTGGGGGGCACTGCCCAGGCCCTCTGGACATGGGCAGGAAGAGGGTGTATTCTATTTCCCTGGGCTTGGCAGGAGGCCGGTGCTGAGCCCTGTGGGTTCCAGGATGAAAGCCCCCTGGCCAGGGTGCTGGTGACAGCTGGTGTGGGTGCTGTGCTGCCCTGCTCCCCCAACCTGGGGAAAAGGAGTCAGGTTGCCCTGGGGCTCCAGAGATGGGGGGTGGGGCTTTGGGAAGGCTGGAGGTCTGCAGTGGCGGACACTGCTCCACCCTGGTGACTAGGATGTGCGTAGAGATCAAGCCCAGCACTTTTGGGTTTATTACCGTGATTTAAAGAGGTTTCGTGCAGGGCTGAGGGACGGGCCCATGTGGATGGGTTGTGGGGGAACCTCTCTTGGCTGGAGAGGCTGAGTGGGTGCAGGGGAGGAGAGTGTCACCGGGACTGGCTGGGGCGCTGGGCCCTGGGACCATGCGGGATGGGCGTCCGGTGGTGTTTGGCCTCCTTTCTGCCTGCACCCCTTGGAGCGTTCCTTGCCGGGGAGCAGCCAGCCTGGATCTGCTCTGGAGTCAGACACCTGGGCGCCTGCTGTCTCTGAAGCAGACAGCGTTTAGTGAGGACGGGCCTCAGTGGGGGGGCCCCACTGTGGGGAGAGCGGAGACCTTTGGGACTTGGGGGAATGGGGGGACCCCTCTGGATCTGCTCCCAGAAGCAGGTGCGCCTGGCTCCGTTTGGAGCCCACTTGGAGCCAGAGAACTGGCTGCCGTGTGGCCGCCTGGGGCTCCAGGGCTGAGCAGCCGGGCTGCGCTTGGCCCTTCCGCACTTCCCAGAAACCGGTGGCGCTGTCACAGCGCTGGCTGGCTGTGAGGAGCTGGCAGGGTGCAGCGCAGGGACAGCAGGCAGGTTTTATCTGGGCGTCCGTTCTGAACAATTGGTATGAGCGTCTGGAAGGGCTGTGTTGAGAAGGACTCTGGGGCACAGTCTGAGCTTGGTGGGAAGAGTGCTGTGATTGACTTGTGATGTCTGCTCTGGGCAAGGAAGGTGGAGGAGTGGCCAGGCGCTTGCCATCCTGGGCGTAATGAAAAGAATTAGGAGAGCCTGTGTTTGATCTCGGGTGAGTAGCCTTTACCTCTCCGGGACCCGGCTTCCTGCTCTAAAATGGGGGTAAAAGTGTTGCTTTCCCAACCTGACAGGCGTAGGTGGGGACTGAAAGAGTGGAGTGAAGGCCCTTTGTGAGTCCAAAGAGCGGCACAGAGTAGGGTGCAGAGGAGGGTTCTTTGGTACTGAATCACTCAGGAATCCCAAACGCCCTAAAGATGGTGTCTGCAGTCTCTACTTCCTCCGCCTCACTGGGGACCAGACCACCCCACGGTCCGCGTGCTCCAAGGCACGGCCGACACGGTGCGGCGCCGTGCGGGGCCTGGCACCCAGGCCCTTGGGAGGCCCTTGGCCAGCGTGGCCAGCTGGGAGTCACTTTGTTTCTCTCGAGACCCTCTCCCCAGCTTGAGATTTAGAGACTAGTTTTGTGTTTAATGAGAAAAGGACAGAAAGCCTCTCCCATTGACTCTTATTCTCTATTAAAGATAGCAAAATTACTTTATGAAGTCTGAAAGCCTGACAAGAACACATGCTAATAATGCATGAATTATGGAAATCTGTATAGTCACTTGATTTGCACAATGAAGGGGCTGGAGCAGGGTTGGGGAGGGGAAAGAGTCGGGGTGAGGGTGCCTGCCCTGATCTGCATAATGGGGGACACCATTCTCTTCTCCTTCCCCACCCCGCCTGGTCTTGAAGGTGGCCCATCCCTCAGCCTTCCCCGCTGGCCCTCTGTCACCTGGCTTCTGTCCGTGAGCCCCCACCCCCAGGGGCAGTCACCCAGGCAGGGGCTCGCCACCCTGTGCTCACCTCTCACGTGGAGCTGCCTTCCCTACCCCCCAGCCTCTTCTGAGAAGTCCCCCGGGTCATCATCTTTCCAGATGTCTGTCTCACTGAGATGGTGGACGTCGTCAAGTGCCGTCTGGAGTTGCAGCTATTGCCAAGTGCCTTTTTCTCTGGCTTGACGGGAGGAGGGAGCTCCCTACCTGACCTTGCTGCTGTCGCTCAGTCAGTTTCCATCGTTGCTTTGATTCAGCCTCTGGCTGTGAAGTGGGCTCCACCTCTGCCTGTCCCTCCCTGTCTCCCTGGGCCCTTGCTAACCTTAGGACTGAATTTGAAGAGGGCGACTGAGGCTTGACCCGGTGGGTGTTGCTTGGAAGCCTGGGCAGGTGTGGCTCCGACTGAAGGGGTGCAGCTATGGAGGTGGCTGGTCCCCGGCATGCGTGGCGGCATAGCAGCCGGCTTCCCCAGAAAGCTCTTGTTCTGGGGAGGGAGGCACCCTGCACCGGCGGATGCAGGGACCAGCCCTGGTGGAGCGTGGAGAGGGGAGTCTGGCTTCTGCAAAGGCCGAGCGGACTGTCGAGGCCCATATGTCCAGCAC
>PVKM010049935.1:0-10826 GCA_004027735.1 Carollia perspicillata
GGGGGGGGGGGGGGAAACTGGTGGTAGGAAAAGGGAAACAATTGTACTTGAACAACCATAAAAACAAATAGATAGAGAGATAGATAGATAAATTATAGATTTTTCTAAATACATCGCTCTAGTTATCTGATTTTAATACCAAAAAAGTCTGCCTACTTTCTAAAATTGACACAAAAAGTGCTGAAATTCACTTGAGTGTACTTTGAAACCAGACAATGAGAAAATATGTCCTATATGGGCAATATTCTCTCCTTCAGAAGAGATAGGCTCTCGTCCCTTGCTTATATCTTGGACACCACATGACACGCAGCTATATTTTTTCAGCTGTACTGGATATGACCTGTTTAAAGTTAGCAGGCCAGGCTTTTTAAAATCTGTTTCTGTATTAACATTTCTGTTCACCAATTACTGTTTTCTTCTTGAATATCCCAGGGAATGTTAATACATCAAAATCGGCTTTCTCAAGGGTGAAATAATAACATGCTGTGTAGTAGTTTATTTTCAAGTCTTCAGCCCTTGTTAGATTTTAAGCCCTGTTTTGTAAGTGCACCTAATGAGGTCAACAAACATCACAGAAAGAACAGAAATGTCACCATGGGCGAAATCCGACAATCTGTTCATTCTTCACTGTCAAGACCAGCTTATGAACTTTTAATGATAACTCCTAATGAGAAAACCCCTCAAATAGAGAACAAAATAATTACAATAAATGTTACTGGTCTAAGTGACAGAGTGATATGTTTTATCCCAATGACTTTATCATTTGGTAAAATAACATATACATTTTAAAATAACTCATTTATAATAATGCCTATGGCATTTAGAATTACTACCAAAATCTATGCTTTTTATTTCACCAATTCCTAGAGATAAGATTAGTCAGTCATTTCTTTCAGAACTGAAGATAGAATGCTATTTAAATATTAGAAACCCACATTGAGCACAGATGCTATTTATCAAAATTTGCTGATTTTCCAATTTTCTGCTGCTTTTCAACTCTGTATTACCTTTTCATTTGTCCCTGTTGACTCACTGATGTTCCGGGTGTCACACCTGTTCTGAAGGAGGTGCGGGAGGGAGGGGGTTAGCACTTGAGAGAAACACCTGGGTGAACTTTGCTGTAAAAGGCTTTTGTATATTGCTGAGTCTTGGCACCTGCGGCCCCGATGCCCTTTCTGTCGACAGCAGCAACATGCATCTAGGCTGCCCGGTGGGTCAGGATTCTTCCTTACAGGCCAAATAACAGCAAACAGCTCTACTCTAAAAAGAAAAACTGTGCAGTTTTTGCTTTCAGTGAAAAGCTCAACATAGGAGGACACACATAAGTCAGGGTTTTGTCATAAAATAATAAACATTGGAATGCAATGCGTGCTCCCTGTGTCTGTTTTCATATGACCTTGCAGTGGGTATGGGCAGTTAGCATCTTTCTGGTGGTTCTTCCCGGGCTGCTTCGTACCACCTTCTCAAATACCCAGCTCTGTGTTTGTTTTTTTACCCTTAGAACTCTATTGTCTTTGCCATTAAAGACATTGGGAGAAGCATGGAATTATACAATATTACAGAATTGGAGAGAAGAAGTTGATAAAATAAAGAAGCAGTGATGACATGATTAAAGTTGAGTAAATGGTTCCTGAGAACCCAGAATACTCTATCCCCGACTCCCCACGCCGACCACCATGTGCTAGTGATATCTGCCTGATACTTACCTTACACTGTCTGCAACTTTTCACTCCTGTCTGGTCATCTACCTGACATTATGTCAGTTAGCTCTGCCCCTTAGTTACCAAAATTTCATGTAAATATATCTTAAAATTAGTTTGACACTCATGTGAGGAAAATGTTTAAAATAACTGTTTGCTTGACTTTAAAAATGGGTGCCAGAAAGAGTAAGAATAGTGGTTTTACCACCAGCAAATATTCGTCAAGCATGTCTAACATACCATGTGCTGGACTGCATATATCATCTCACTGAAAACTCACTAAAATCATAGGGAGTAGAAATAATTGCCCCCATAGTACAGAAGGATAAACCAAGGATCAGCATATGTATATAGCTTTCCAATTGCTACACAGCACTAATAAAAATAGAGATAGAATTTGAAGAAAAGTCTAACTGTAATACCATGTTCTGCTATGAAATATTACTATTTTCATATTACAAGAGTTTATGCTACTGAAGTCAATTTGGATGCTTGTTTTTCTCCTTAAGTTGTGCTTAACTTCATGAACTGGAATTCTGCACTTTTAGACTAATACTATAAAAATATTTTTCATATCACTAAAAATCTTTCTAAATATACTTCAGTTGATGCCTGTATTAGATTTCTGTTGCTGCTGTAACAAATTTCCACACATTTCAGGGCTTCAAACAACACTGTTTTATTCTTTCATACTTCTGAGAGAAGTCCGACGCTGGAGTTACTGTGAAGGTCTTGGCAGGGCAGCACCTCCTTCCAGAGGCCCCTTCTTCTTCAGACCCAGCAGCAGTGGGTTAAGTCCTTCTCATATCCCCTAACCCTGATTGGCGTTTCTGCTTCCCTCTTCCATTTTTAAGAACACCTGTGCATGCATTGAGGCCACATGGATGTAATTCAGGATCATCTTCCTGTTCTAGGGTCAGCTTATTGGTTACTTTAGTTCTGTCTGCAACATTAATTCCCTTTTCCCATCCAACCAATCGTACTTCCAAGTTCTGGTTACTAGGCCTTAGACCGAATTGGGCATGTTGGGGATGGCCCCTACCTCAATGCGTAACATGCTTTAGAACAGTATCCTAACACTTCATACTCCCAGATCCTATCTCTGAATACATTTTATTAACATGGACATCGTATCATTGGCTTATTAAGGAGCTAATAATAGATTTAATAACATTGAGATTATATGTAATTAAAAATAGCAGAAAATCAAACGCACTCATATTATATATTAATTACTTGTTGTGAATTTCCCATTTCTTGAATTCACAATTTTGTCTCATGAGTTAGTTATCGAAATATGTTTTAAATTTTTATTTTAAGATAGTATTTCTCCATATCTATGCACATCTGTGAATACATCGATGTTGATTTTATACTTAAAAGATTAAGTGTAATTTATGTTTACAATTATTCCCTGTTGAAGATCTGTGAAATGTCATATCTGTCCTGACATAGGAGAAATATGAGGCTAGAAAAATAAGTGAACATACATTTTTCTTTGGTGCAGGTTTAGAAAATTTATCAGTCAGTCAATATACATGTAAAATGCCTCTTACAAAACGACTTTTATTCCCTAATTTCTATGTGTAAATATGTTGTGTTGTTCAGAAATAGGAATTTTGCCCATGTGATTAAGTCTGTAGGCCTTTAGAGAAAGTGTGCTGAAAGATTCAGCGGGGTTCAATCTAATCCCATGAACTTCTAAAAGCAAAGAAATTTCTCCAGATGAAGTCAGAGGGATTCAAACAGTAGGAAGGACAGGACCCACCACTGCAAGAGAGCAGCATGGGCAGACACCAGGAACCCAGACCAACTCCCCTTCTGACAGACAGCAAGAAAATAGGGCCCACAGTTCTGCCTCAGTACGGAACTGACTCAGCCAACACCTGGGCTGAGCTCGGAAATGCATTCCTCCCCACAGTCTCCAAAAAGACATGCACTCCAGCCAATATTTTGTTTGCATGCTTGTGAGCACCTAAGCTAAAGAATTCAGGTGAGCACAGGGCCTTCTGACCTACAGAATTGTGAGATAATAAGGATGTGCTGTTTTAAGCCACTAAGTTGGTGATAAATTCAGCTAAGTAGTAACAGGTAAGTAAACATATTAAAATAATTGGCAGGTATTCAATAATCAATAAAATAAAAAAAACTCACAGAATGGGAGAACATTCACTGATAGATACATCTCATAAGGGGTTAATATACCAAATTTATAAAGAACTTACAAAACTCATCACAAAAACAACAACAGCAACAAGGCCAAAAACAAATTAAAAATGAGCAAAGAGCCTCAATAGATAACTCTCCAAAAGGACATATAGATGGCCAATAGATATATGAAAAGGTGCTCAACATCACTAGTCATCAGAGAAATGCAAATTAAAACCACAATGAGATATCATCTCACACCTGTCAGAATGGCCATCATTAATAAATCAACAAACGACAAGTGCTAGAGAGGATGTGGAGGAAAGGAACCCTTTTGCACTGTTGGTGGGAGTGCAGACTGGCACAGCCACAGTAGAAAGCAGTATGAAGTTACCACAACAATTTAAAATGGATCTGTCTTTTGACCCAGCAATCACACTTCTGGAAATATATATGAAGAAACTCAAAATACTAATTTGAAAGAACATAAGCACCCCTATGTTCATTGCAGCATTATTTATAGTTGCCTGGATATGGAACTAGCCCAATTGTCCATCAGTAGATGAGTGGATAAAACAACTATGGGACATTTACACAGTGGAATGCTACTTGACCCTAAAACAGAAGAAAATTTTACCATTTTTTAGAATATGGATGGACCTAGAGAACATTATGCTAAGTGAAATGAGCCACTCAGAGAAAGACAAATACCTTACGATTTCACTTACATGTGGAATCTAATGAACAAACTGAACTAACAAGACACATGGGGACAGACTCGTAGATGGAGGGCAGATGACAGCTGTTAATGGGGGAGGAATTGAGCCAAAAGGAAAGAGGACTCACGGACATGGACAACAGTGTGGCGATTGCTGGGGAGAGGGAGATATAAGGATATCAAATGAAAATGGAAAAATATAATAAAGATTAAATTACAAAAAATGCTTTTCCAATGGGATTGACAAAGCTTAAAGACTGCAATTTCATGTAGGGTTGAAAAGGGTGCTTTGATAAACAATTTGTGAGAATAGAAACTTGTAGTTATTTAGGAGAGCAATTTGACATTCTGTGTGAAAATTAAAATCCACATGCCGTTTCATTTATTAGTTCCATTTACATAAATTCATCTTATAGGTATATCCACACCTGAAGCAAAGACACGTGCGAAAATGTGTGCCTGTTTCAGTAGTGTTTGTATGAAAAGAGTAGTAGGTTTTTTCTTTTTCTTCTGTTTTTATGGCTTAATTTTTTTTCTTGTGTTATGTTTGGACTTGTCTTCAATTCCCGAAATTCTTTCAGAACCGTAAAAGTGATAAGGGTGTCTTGTTATTTATAACAATCCCCTTCTGACACACCTGGGTTTATGTTAATGAAGTAAGTTTTGAAAAGCTCCTAAGCATGAGGTCTGATTATCAAGGGAACCCACCAGGAATAAAGGATTGAACCTCAGTACCTGACTCTCTGATTTGAGGGGAGGGGAGAAGAGCTAATGATTAAATCAATGGGCAGTCATTAAATTAATCACGCCTAAATAATAAAGCCTCAGTAAACATCCAAAAGGACAGGGATTGGAGAGCGTCCAGGCTGGACATTAAGTGTGAGCGTGTGGAATGTGTACATCCTTTTCCCATACCTCGCCCTATGCATCTCTCATCAGACCGTTACTGAGCCGCATCCTTTCATAATAAACCAGTAATCCAGTAAGTGCAATGTTTTCTTCGAGTTCTGTGGGCCACTCCAGGAAATGAATAAAATTCACAGAGGTTACTGTTGGAACCTTTGATATACTGGGGATTGGTCAGGGGCACAGGTGATGCTCTGGGTTTGACTGGCATCTGAGGTGTGAAGAGATGAGGATGGCACTTTTGTGAAATTGAGCTCTTCAAGTTGTGAAATTTGATTTATCTCCTGGTAGATAGTGTCCGAATTGAGGTGAACTGTAGATTACCCAGCTGGTATTGGAGAATTGCTTGGTCTGGTGTGTGGATCGACATTCCTCACCCCCCAACACACACACACACACACACACACACACACACACACACACACACACACTGGCAC
This sequence comes from Carollia perspicillata, assembly GCA_004027735.1. NCBI lineage: Eukaryota > Metazoa > Chordata > Mammalia > Chiroptera > Phyllostomidae > Carollia > Carollia perspicillata. Next base: position 5,910 of record PVKM010049935.1, read on the forward strand.
TAGATGCAGGATGCTTCACCATAAAACAGTCCCGAGATATGTTTTCAAGTGAAATAAGGTGCTAGAGAGTGGTCTGTTATGAGTACATATTTTTAAGGACACATGTCATGTGCACATGCATAGAATGTTTCTGATTCCACGGTAAAGCTGGCAAAGCTGAATTTCTCTGGGAAAGTTGTCATGGGAACTGGGAGTCTAGGAGAAGATGGAGGGAGATGTTATCTTCCCTCTGGTATTACTTAAATATTAACATGTGCCTTTATCACTTGTCAAAGTATTTTTTATCCAAGTTTTTTTCCTGCTTATAAATAAATTGTCCCTCAGAAACTCTGTAGCACTACCCATTCCCATGAGAAGTTTGGCTGTCTGTTTTTGCAGAATAAGTCTTCTAGAACGTGGATATTGGATCACACTTACCTCTCTCTCCTGTGCCATATTATAAACACATCCAAGCACTTACAAATATACTTGAATATTGCATGCATGGGCCTTTATGTACTCCGAAGTTATATTTCTATAAAAATTCAAAGTATGAAACACCCAGAAAATATGTAGTATTTGGTCAGTGAGGATGTAGGATGAGGGAGGACAAAAATAGCACATTGCATGCAGTACTTATAATTTTAATATGTAAAGAGCTAGGGTGGGGGCAGTAATCAGAGTATTTTGAAAAGCAAAGTGGTGTTGAGAGGTTTTCATGATAGTAAAACATTAAAGTCTTTCTAATGTATTTTAATTCTGGTGGAATCAAATTCAATTAAAACATGCTATGAACTCTTAGACTAAATATAATATCCATTGCACCCTAGTGTAGGGTAAATGGAGTCAGTCTGGCTTCCTCACCCAGGTGTCTGGATAACTAAGGGAAGCTGTGTTCCCATAACCTTGGAGGGGACCGGTAACTAGTGTTCTCATAGCCTTGAGACTGGGTCCCATAAACTGTTCTCATAACAGTGAGAAGTGGGCTTGCATGTGCAGAATTATGATGTTATATAATTGTTGGCTTGAAGCCAGCTTTGTATGCCCCCGTTAGTTAAGCCAGTAGGGGCTTCTCACTACAGACACTCAGCTTGCAGTGTGCTTGGCTCGCCCACGTGCGAGTAAAGGCAGGTCAGGCATCCCCGCAGGTCGGCACATTTTCTTCCATCTCCCCGAACGTAGCGTGGACCTGCCAGGTCTTGACAGGCTGCAACACACCTAGCTAGTGGGGTATGGAGAAAGTTCCATTTGTTATGGCTGTTTATTTCTGTTTCTTATATTTTCTACAATAAAGATGTAATTTATTGTCAAAGAAAGATATTTAAACATCTGTCATCAGGGAATGACTGCGTAATACTCTCGGTTCACTGTTATTAATCTCGGTGGCGATAACAGGGTCTGAGCAAGGGCTTTCTCCATCTGTTCGGAGATCATCAGCATGGATGAACTATTGCTTTCCGTTGCAGTTTCATAGTCCTGCTTTTCAAATGTTGTATGCATGTTTCTTTCCATGTATCTTCACGGGCGCATTAGGTGGAAGTTACCAGATGTTCATCAGTTGGTGCTAACCTCTCTTTGCTCTGATGAGTCCTCCTAATTCAAAACAAGAAAATTGATTTGTGCTCTTGAATTTGCATCAGAATGTCCCCATTCAAAGTAGAATATGTTCTCTAATAAAGGAGAATTAATGATGGGATAATGTTTCTCTTACCTGAAACGCCCACTTTTGGTTCCAAAATCAAGGTGGGTGTAACAAACAGGTGGAGTCCGTCAGCCAATATTTCTCTCCTGTAATAATAACTCAGACATTTATTTAACTCCAAATGTTTGAACAAAGTAAACATATTAATTTCAAATGCATAAACCCATAAGAAAATGAGTAGTGCATATATATTTATCTGAAAAGTTATCTGAGCATCAACACTAAAGACTTAGTGGAATTTGACAGTAACAATTAATTACACTTCACCAACACTCATAGAAATCGCTCAGCTAAGAGATGTCTGTGTTGCTGTTGTTCTGGTCCCTTCACATTTATCTTCTTGCTTGGTTTCAGATTTTTGATTTGGAGCTCTTGTATGATACTAATGAGATCTGAAACGTCCCTTCCCTCTATGAGTGTTCCTGTTATTATTTTATTAAAGTTCTAGATTTCTACATCTGCAATTGGTTAAAATTCACTTTGAGTTTTACATTTTCATGAATTATTCTCTTAGGGGGTTAAGCGTCCGTCCGATGTGTGCTGCACTATCCTTGCCTCTAATTACACATTAGAAGAGAAAGCTTCCTTCATTCCGTAGTCCGGAAGCTTCTGTGGTTTGTATGAATTTTCTATGCCACTAACGCTATGTCCTACATGTATTTTGCTTCTAAAAATGGCCTTGAAAATGCTTCTCTTTTTATAAGGAACAGTAATTGTAGAAAATGAATTCTATCCTTTTGCTGAAATAATGTTGAATGTGACCCTCCTTTGGAAAACTATAAAAATTTTTGATTGAATGCTACAGCTTTAAGAAAAAACAAAAACTGTGCATTATGAGGGCTACTGTGTAGGGTTCTGCCTGTTAATACTCATGTAGCACCAGAAAACAAGCTATTCATAACATAGACCTCATTGATTTGGATATTTTTACTGAAACATTTTTTGACAGAAGACAAAAAAGTATTTTCTTGCAATAAAATTAGTACATTCTTACAATATGTTGATATATAGAAATATCTTAAGGAAGAAAAATGTTTTTAAAATGTAAACAAAGATCATATGAGCTAGCATTCACCTCACTGTTATAAGAAGGAATATGGGATTGCATTAATTCAAAATAATTCATTATTTTGCATCTTCAGGCAAAAAATACAACGGAGTGGTTATAAGTATGTTTTTTTTTATTTATTGTTTTAGTCAGAAGCACCTGGTTCAAATCCTGATTTCTTTACCTCCTATCTAAGTGACCTTGAGAGAAATATTTAACCTTCCAGAAATTGGGTTTTGTCATGTGGACGACTGAGAATGGGTAATAGCACATTCATGAGTTAAACATCATTTTTCCTTGAAATATGAACAGACTGTGGTAAAAATGGGCAATAAGCAGTTGCCCTGGGCCAGCACACTTGGGGACTGAGGGATGGTTTTGTCTTGACTCTTCATGGTGTGCACATATATCTTAATAGACCAATTATAATACTGTAGATAGAGTGATCAACCAAGCGGCTAGCAGGTGGTGTGCACGGGATAGTGACTTTCAGATACAAATCCGTGGAAATTTCAGACAGTGGCACACCTGCCCCTAGCTCTGGGATGATTAGAGATTAAAATTTAACAATGGTAAACTCTGGGCAGGAATCCTAGCACCAGAGGCTTCGGATGCGTCACGTAGAATGAGCTGTTGGGAATATGGGCAGAAAAGGCAGACGTTTGGTGGAGACCTGACACTAGCTTTCCTCAGAGGAGTCCTGCACAGATAATAAACTCGATGACACCCAGGTGAGGAGTGTCCACTTAAGTAAAATCTAAGAAATCGCCTTATGAGATGAAATTTGCTAAAATCAGAAGCCTTTCAGAGGTTTTTCTCCTGTCTGCCCAAGACAGGAAAAGAGTTATACAGTTTACCTCTGGTGAATTCACCTGAAATAAGCTTTGTAACTCTTCCTGAGTTATCAAAAGAACAAGCCACAGAAAAGATGGTAGCACGGAGGGGAAGAACGTTAGAGGGATTTGCCTCAAGTTGAATCACTTAGGTAGTGATGTTATGTGAGGAGCTCTGATCTTTTTGCGCCCAGAAGAAAATGTAGAAATCTACCCAGCAAAAAACCCCAACATATACTCATCCCAAAATAGCCCCAGAATTTCTTGAGGCAGAAGAGCTGACTGACAGCAGATGTGGAAATCTGGGAAAAGAAATCAGATGAGGCATAACTTGAAAGTGAATGTGGTGTATAAAGCCACATCCTTCAAGAAGTGTCCTTGTTTTAAATTTTCAGTGTTTGTAATAACGTGCACTTTCCTGTCCTGTTTTCTCCAAACAGTTTTCATGGACCATCAGGTTAGGGATTGAGCCCAGGGAAACATACTCAGTCACAGCTCAATGTGGGCCTAGGGAAACCTTTACGATTAGACACGTGAGAATATTTGCTTTGTAGTTTGGACTTTCTGGAGGCAGATACTGAAATGGATTTGGAGTATAAAAGATTTATCAGGGAATGGGACTTATGAAGGAATGGAGGTAGAAGAAAGGTTGAGCAAAGGAAGAGGTCAAATACTGATCTACTTCTGACCCAGCCTTCATCTGCCAGTAGGCAGCCCTGCCCCCAGACTTGCTCCGAGCTGGGCCTGGAAAGTCTGGGCCTCTGAACCCCGCCTTGCCCGGTCAGTTGATGGAAGCAGCGCTTCTCCACCATTGTCCCTGCACACGGCGGGGTGAGACCTCAGGCAAGGAGGCTCTCTGCGCAGATCTAGGCCTAAAGGAGCCGAATGCTGGGGACTTTCTGTGGATTGCAGCTTTGCAGCTAGCTGGGCATCCTGTCTTCCTGTGATGGGTGATCCGAGTGTCACAGCTCCACATCCACCACTCTTCATTATTTTTGCAGTTTTTCAATCATTTCTTTTATGTAGGTATGTGAGTCTTTAACTTATCCTTTCCCAAATGAGATTGGGGAATGTGATGTGCTTTATGGCCTTCCTGTTTTCCCTGAATATGTTTCAGAGAATAACAAAACTTACTATGTAGAATGGAAGAACAACAGAATTTACTCTATAGAAAATATCTCTAATTATAGAATTGTGATAGATAATCTTGGTCCAGAAAAAAATTTAAAGTGCTATAGGCTTGGAATCTGCCTTTATACAACCCTCTATGTTACGTTTCATATTTCAATAAATGATTTCTCTCAATAATATCTTAAGGGTTTATTAGTCAAATGAAGAAGGCCTGATTCCCTGGG
>PVKM010049936.1:0-10843 GCA_004027735.1 Carollia perspicillata
GGTAAAGAGTGGCTATATGCGGGCCTGTGTGGATGGGGCTGGTGCGACGGAGGTGATTTGCATGCCCGTCGTCGTGCACAGGTGTGCCGGTGGGCCCGTGCATGGTGACAGTTGTGGCTTTCAGGGCCACCCCACCTGGTGCACGCCCCACACAGCTCTCAGAGATTCCCAGCACTGCCCTCAGCCCTCCTTGCTGCCCTGCCTCAGAATGCAGCCACCAGGCCCTCCACCGCCAGGCCCTGGTCTTCCCCGCCTTGCCTGCCCCCCAGGCAGCCCATTCACCACCGCTTGGCCTTGGCCAGCTCCTCCCAGGCCCAGGGTCATTGGCCCCACACAGTGCCTACTACTGGGTCCTGTGTCTAACCTGCCCACCACGATCCCTGCCCTCACTCACCCTGGGGCATAGGAAGCCTTGGGCTCTGCCTTGATGGGGGGCCCAGAGCCCCCCAGGAAGGGCTTGGGAGCTGCACCCATGCCATTGTTGTTGTTGCAGTTGAGTGGGGCGCTGTAGCTCGGGGGTGGGTGGGGGCCGTGGCGCCCCGGGGAGGGTCCACCCCCAGGGGGGCTCAGGTGGTGGACCCCGCTGGAGCTGGGGATCGCTGGCTGCCCGTGGGTGTAGGCGGCGGCGCTGGCTGGAGCAGAGATGTCAGGGAAGCAGCTGTGGAGAAGGGGGAAGCTCAGCGCCAGCCAGGCCCCCAGCTCCTCCCTGGGCCCCCACCCAAAGGGCAGGCAGCGAGGCATAGGGGGCGGTCGCCGGGAAAGGACCAGTAGCTGCTTTCAGAGCTGGGGCCCTCACACTTCCCAGGTGACAGGTGGAGGGGGAGCCTGGGAGTGGGGCTGAGGCCGTCCTGGGGCCACTCACAGGTCGGAGGCATCCTCCTTGCTGATGTACTCCTCCAGGATGCTGGTGTCGATGTTGGAGGGCTCCAGGGCACCATTGATGTCGTGGCCTGCAGGAGAGGGACAGGCGTGAGCCAGGGCAAGTGAGGGCCGCAGCTCCGGGAGGCACCACAGCCTCTGGACCACCCCTCCAGCTGTCTCCAGGCAGGGCCACCCAAAACAGGGCCCTGGGCCCCTCCCCATCTGCATCTCCATCGATTGTGCACCACCTGACACTCCCCCACAAGGAGGCATTGACTTCCCCGGCCCCTAAGGCCACCTGGAGTCCCCAAGTAGGGGAGGGGACCGGAGCGCAGATCTGGGACAGACGAGCCTCTTCTTCCCTGCACACCCCGTTCTAGCTTCCTCACACGAGCAGGCCCCTTCCTCTCATCTGTAACATAGGTGGGTGGCCCCCTGTCTTGTGGGGCGCTGTGAGGAGCAAATACAGCGCTTTACAGGGTTGGATGCCCAGTAGACGCCCACCACCCTTGATGACTCTGTCCCGGCCCGTTCAGCAGTCAGTTCCAGACGGCCCAGCTGAGGGACGCCCAGGGGCAGAAGGCCTGGGTGGGCAGGATGACACATGTTGGGTGGGGAGGCCACGGGCTGGGGGAGCCTCCTGCACCCCACGCCCCAGATGGAGAGGGCGTGGGGACCAGGCCCGGGCGTGCCCAGCCCGTTCGCTCTCACTGCACGTAGTCGTAACAGGGCTAGGCGGCCTGCAGAGGTGAGAGGCGCCGAGAGGTGAGGGCTTGCCCTGGCTCCAGAGCAGAGAAATGATGGCGGCCTGGGCTCTGCTGCCCTGCCCGCCCTCTCATGGGCCCTCTTCATTGGCCCCAGCCCCACGGAAGGGAGGGACTCACAGAAAAGGCGGCCCAGTGCTCTTGGCTCTTGGGCATCAGCGGGGAGGAGAGGGGGAGGCTCTGGCCTTTCCTCTCCCAGGGTCACCTTTCGCGGGGGGGGGGGAGCTGGAGGGCGGGGTGATAAGGGGGCTGACGTGAGAGATGCGTCAACCCCGATAATGGAGGACGGCCCCACCCACGCTGCTGACCTGGACCAGCCGGCCCCACTGAGGCAGAAGGCACCCTCCCCCAGGCCCCTGGGGCCTGAGTCTGGGGTCTGCCCCTCCCCTGGCGAGCTCTGGGAATAGCTCAGACAGGTCCAGGAACAAATCCTGGCTCACCTACTCCCCGCCGCGTGGCACTGGGCAGGTCACTACCCTCTCTGAGCCTCAGTCTCCTCAGGAGTAAAATGGGGATATAAACAAGGAATAATTTGCGGGCTCATTTTGAGTACGAAGCAAGGTAAGGCGTGTAAGGTGCCTGGCACAGAGTGGGGCTCAGCAAATGGAGTGGCCGACCTCACTTCCCAGTCCTCAAAGCCCTGGGGTCCCCAGCAGCCCCCTGCCCAGGCCCCTCCCTGGCCCTGGCCGGCATCTCAAGAATGCTGAGCCCCGCTTAGGTGATTAATGAAGGCTAAGCCCTCCCAGGAGTCACGCGCTGCCTGGGACAGGCTCTCCTGCGGCCCCCACCCCTGGCTCACCCAGGCAGGAACAAGAGACACCCACCAAGCACAGCCAATGGCCGTCCAGGGCCCCATGTGGCCTGGGCAAGGGGAGCTTCTCAAGCCGGGAATGGCCAGTCTGCACGCTGAGGCTCTGAATCTCCGGTCTACATGCTGACCCCCACCCCTGTTGACCACAGGTCCCATTTACTGAGCACCTACTATGTGCCAGGCACTTTTGGAGCCAAATACACAAATAATCACAGGACCTTATTAGATGTAAGGGATCCCACAGGCTCCTCAGGTGCAGTGTGACAATGACAATGGCAACCCGGATGATGACAGTGACATCTCATTCTGACTGCCTGACTGCCAGGCCCACGGCTATTGTAAGTGCTTTATGGGTTTACCTCCCAATCACCCCTGGAGACTTGGTGTTATGAGCATCATTCCCTTTGTTCAAAGAGGTCAAGTCTCTTGCCCGAGTCAACACAGCAAGGAAAAGTCGAACCCAGGAGCAGGGGCCTGCCTGATTATCAGGGGGAAGATGTGGTTACAGAGACCTCCAGGCCATCCCGGGCCGGCCCAGGGCTGGGGGCTCCCGAGGAAGGACCGACACAGGAGATGGAGAGGGAGGGGCACCGGAGCAGCGGCCCAACCCCGGCTGCTGAAGCTGCAGGTTTTGGAGGCTGAACTTGGAATCCACAGTGAATGATGGGGTGACGGAGTCATGGTGTTGCTATTTATAACAGGCCAGGGCCCTCTTTCCCTCCTCCTCCTCCCCTGGCCAGGAGTGTTCCTAATCGCCCCTAATCCTCCTGCCCACCTCCCCCAGGATGGGGGGGCCTCCGGCGGAGGCATCCTGGGAGACCCTAACAAGAACCAGATGTGGTTGTGGGGAGGACAGACCCTCCCGTGCCAGGGGCCGGGTGACTGAGGAGGGAGGAGGGAGCCACTGGGGCGGGATGGGGGTGGGCCAAGGGGTGGGCCTCCTGAAGGACACTGACCCCACACCTTCTCCTTCTCTGGGAGCCCTGAGGCCAGCCTAAAGGGCCCGGCCACCAGGCAGATGCCCCCAGCCTGCCCTGTGAACCACACTGCAGATTTCTAACCAAACATTCCAGGAGGACGTGGTGGGGATCGGGGCTTGTGGAAGCCCAGGGATTCCTGAGGCTGGGGCAGAGCCCCCAGGAACCCGGGAGGAAGGCTGGGCCCCTGGGCATATACTCTTGGGGCCCCCTTCCCCCACGGCTCCCAAGAGAGCCCTGGAACATCCTTGGGCCAACAACAGATACCTGTCAGCAGGAAATGCGTCTCCTGCTGATCTTCAAGAACTCCCTGGGAGGCGGGGAGGCGGCCCAGGTCCCATACCAGAACGTGGTACCACCAGGTCACAGCCCAGCATCCCTGCCCTCCCCCTCCTCAAACCCTTCAGCGACTTCCCGTGGCTTGCGATGACCAGAGCCCACCGTGGTCCCAGGCCTGGCAAGGTCAGCCCCCTGCCTGCCCCCTCGGCCTCCTCTCCTGCCCCAGTCCTCCTTCCTGTAACTCTCCGTGGTCCAGCCCCTGCCTCGTTCCGTCCTGGGACAAACATCCCTGCCCCGCCCCACCCTGCCGGGAACATCAGGACCTTTTCAGGGCCCTGCTGGACAAAGCCCATTCCTAGGCGTTCTTTAGGTTTTGGCTTAAATGTGACTTCCTCCAAGAGGCCGTCTCTTACTCTCCTGTTACCCTGAGTGGTGGCCTCCCGCCTGCTTCCTCATCAGGCTCTCTGCTCTCCTGCCCAGCACGGAGCTCACAGGCGGGTGCAGGGCCTGTCCACTGCCCACCGCTCCCACTCCCCGAGTGGTGCTTCTGTGCCTGACGCCACCACACGCCCTTTATAGGACTCATCCCTAACTCTCAGAACAACCCTGTGGGGTAAGCGGTTTTCCTGTTCTCCATTTTACACATTTTACAGGAGGAAATGGGCTCAGAGGAGTCAACGCCTGGCCATGGCTGGCAGACGTGGGAGTGGGGTGGAGCCCCACCCTGCTCTGTCTCTCCACGACCTCAGCACCCGAGCCTGCGGTGGGCACTCAGTAAATGCTCCTGGAATGAGCAAAGTAGCAAGTGGGGCACCAGAACCAGGCCCGCCTGGGTCCGGGGACCTCTGCCAGGCCCTGCTGTGGTCTGGGGCCACCGACGGAGGGGGCCCCTCCAGGCACTGTCCCTGCCCTGCTGAGCTGTGCACCCCAGCTGCTTCTCGTTAATTAGGTCCTTTATTACCTGCCTTTAACAGGATCCAGACACTGCCCCTTCCCAGGCGGTTTGGGATGGGGGCTGCGGGAAGGAAGACCCCTCCCGTCCTCTCTCTTCCTTCCTTGAAGGCCCCTCAGCTGTGCAGAAGGGAACTGAGGGGACACAAGCCAGGTGCAGGATGAGGGCGGGTGGGGGGTCCAGGTGGTCCTCCACCCTGGACCCTCCCTTTCCCCCTCGTGCTCATGCCCACTCCTTCCCCGCCAGCTGTGGCCACTGGCTGAGTCTCGGCCATTGTCCTGGGGGACGGGGGAGGGTGGGGGCCCGGCACAGTGGGTGGCTTGTGCCCTGCCCACACCCTCCCCCCTGCCCGTCAATGGGGCACTTGTCAATTCATGCGCCAAACATGGCGGAAATCCCGTCAACCACGTGGCTGCAGGCAGGGCAGGCCAGGGCCTGAGAATGCCCACCAGGCCTGGCTGATCTGAACCTGGGGCTGGCAGGGCACGAGGCCCATGCCTGTTCCCTGCTGCACTGAGTGTCCACCCCAGGTGTTGGAATCTGACAGGCACCCTGGCTCCAAGCAATGGCAGAAGGCCACGGTGGTAGTGGTCAGGGAATGACCCACCTTGGCACCCCCACGATGCCTCGACGGATCCCTGGGGTCAGAGAGGCCTGGCTGCTAACGCAGTAGCACCGCCCCCCACCCTTCATTGCTATGTGACCCTCAGCAAGTGAGCTGCCCTCCCCGGGCCTGGCTTCCTCTTCTATCAGTGGAGCAGGGGTGCCAACACTGCCATGAGACAGTGGGGGAGCGCCTCGCCCCCAGGAGGCTGTTCCTCAGTCGGCTGGAACTGCTCTGGTCTCATCTCTCCTGGGACCCCATCTCCTCTCTCCTCTCCTGCGCAGCTGTCCCCCTGCCCCCATACCTCTCCACCTCACTGTGGAGGCCCCAAGGGGCCTCGCACCTTCTCCCGAGCCCCTCTGAGGCATGGCCATGCTGTTTGTTATTCCAGCCTCCAGGCCTTGGCTCTAGCCATCCCCCGGGGGCTCAGCCTTCTGTGACTGCCCACCCGCCCCAGCAGCCCCTCCTCAATCACCAGGTCACAGAGGGCCCCCAGTGCAGCGGCTCCCAGTATCTGCTGAGCTCATCAACAAGCCCCAGACTAGTTCACACTGGGTAGGGCACAGTGGTCTCTCACCTCCTTTGGCTTGGGCTTTCTACCTTTAGTGATAGGATCTGTGATTAAACGATAACTGCTACCTGTCCCTGCTTCAGGCTTCCACTTGTGACCAGCCTTCTCACTTAAAACGCCTTCATGTCAGACCCTTGATTTTGTAAGCCACCCCTTGCATCCTGCCACCAATGCTGTTAGCCTGGAGCTGAATGACGAGGATGTGGCTCTGGAGTCTCGGCCATCAGGTGCTTAAACCTGAGCCACATGTATCTTTCTTCCCTTTCAACTTTTTGCTAAAAATGCAGAAGACGCCCGTGTTCTGCCTGCACAGACCCACCTCCTCCTGGGGGCCTGGACCCTTTGGCTGCCTTTGGGTCACAGCTCTGTCCTCCTCCAGTCCCCACGCGGCTGCCACCCTGCCGTCTGGTCTACGCAAGGCTGAAGGCACAGGTGCTCCCACGCCAGGTCCGACAGAACTGAGCCCAGGAGCTGTGACCTGTTCTCAGGGACCCACCTTAGCCCCCAGGGGCATCTGCTCTGGCCTGGGGACCCCGGGCCCTGACTGCACAGGGACCAGGGTAGGCAGGCCAGGGGAAGGCCCCCCTCACGCAGGCAGAATAGAGACTCCGCAGCACGGGGCAGGGGCAGGTCTCCTCTAGGGTTGCCCATGCCCATCTGCGTCCACACGCCAGCACGGCCCACACGCATGTGTACCCACAGGGGTACTCCAGGCACGTATCCACCGGCACGCACGTGACTGGAAACACACACACACACACACAGTGGCACACCCCTGCCACACTGGCGCACACACGCACACATACCAGCGTGCCCCATATGTGCTCATTCGTTCTACTATGTACAGAGCATCTACCGTGTGTCAGGGGCAATGCTAGGCTCTGGTGACACAGCGATAAACCAAACGAGACCCCCCGCCCACGCGGAGCTGACATTCCGGAGGCAGAGTCAGGTGACGCGACGGATCCAGAGCATTTCAGACGGTGACAAATGCATGAAGAACACAAAGCAGGGAGGGGGAGGGGGTGCCAGGAGGGCAGGGAGACATTGCAGCTCCAAGTAGGACAGTCAGGGCAGGCCTCGGTGAGCAGAGATATGTAAAGGAGGTGAGCCACGTGGCTATCTGGGAAGAGTATTCCAGGGGGTGGGAAGCCAGTGCAAAGGCCCTGAGGCACAAGCGTGCTCGTCCGTGTCCACACCTCCGCACACCTCACAGATGCGGACACTCGCGTACACGAATGCTCCCTGACCCAAGGCGGGCCCAGGCCAACGCAACGCCGTCAGCTCCTGGTGCAGCCAGCTCTCACTGGGCAAACCCAGTGGGAAGACCCCCAAGTGCCCTGACAAAGGCAGCCCCCTCCAAGCTAGAAGGGCAGGGGGTGGGGACCCCCTCCCCCCACTGCAGGCTCCAGGAGGGAGAACCTTGGAGGGAGAAAGGAGGCAGGGGACTGAGAGACAAAGAGGGGAGTAAAGGGGGCCCCTGGTGGGGGACTAAGATGCAAGCTGTGGTTCTGCATGATGGCGGCCGGAGGCACCCAGGTCAGACGGAAGGAGGACTTCCCCACGGGGGCAGCCTGCAGGCACGGGGAGGACAGGACGCCCCGGAGCCCCCGGTCCACAGTCCAGGCCAGTGAGGCTCCAGACCCAACCACCCCGACCTGGGGCTTTTTCCTTCCTCCCGCTCCCACCCCAGGCCTCGGCACTCTCAGGGTCCCATCGCTTCTATCGCACAACCTTGACCGCCAGAGTGAAGGTTCTGAGGCTCAGGGGTTAAGGGCTGGATGGAAGTCACCGAGCGCAGCCTTCGGTAGTGACAGGACCCAGGGCAGCAACCCAGGGCAGGGAGGCCCCCTCCCTGCCTCACTGGAGGCCAGCACCCCGCTGAGAATGACTGAAGGTCAGGAGGCCCAGGACCCTGGCCCAGCTCTGCCGTGGCCACCCTGAGTGAGCCTGACACGTTTTTGCCTTCCTCTCCTGCACCTCACTTCGTAAATGGGGGGGGCACCCCCTGCCCCTCCACCAAGCCCCAGGGCTCCTGAGAGACATCACAGGCCGAAGCCACTGGCCGAGCGCAGCATATAGAGACGAAGGACAGTTGAGCCCCCTCCCCCAGCCTGCCTGCCCACCACCACAGATCTCCCAGGGGCAGGGTCCAGAGGGCTTAGCTGGAGGCACCAGGAGCTGGCATCTGGACCGAGCAGGGCCAGACCTGCCAGGGGCTCAATGAGGCTGAGTTTGCATCATCATTAGAGTAAGTAGCCCAGAGAGGGTGATGGGCTTTCCCAAGGCACACAGCGCCAGCCAAAGGCCCCAGCCCAAGCCTGGGGACACCAATCTACCCTGTGGACCAATAAGTCCTCAAAACGAGGACATACACCTGCCATGAGCCTGCCCTGTGGGCTCATACTCGCCATCCTGCCGGGCTGTGTGCCGTGCTACTGTGCCAGGCACTGCACTGGGCTCCCCAGGCCCCCGTTACCTAACCCCCCAGAAGCCCTGAGAGGTAGGCACTGTGACTGTGCCTGTACTCCCATTTCACAGAGGAGACAATGGAGGCACAAAGAGGTGTGGCAGTGGGCCCGGGGAGGGACTGTGAGTGAGCAGCGGGGCTGGGAGCGTTCCCGCAGCACGCCGGTGAGGGCGTCCTGCCCCTGCCCCCCACCGAGGGGCTGCCTGCGCCCAGTGGCAGCAGGGGCTGGAGACTTTGAGGTGGGAGAGGAGGCCTCCCACACAGACACTCAGGCTGGGAGGGAAACTGAGGCCCAGAGGAGAGAGTAATGAAGAGGAAGAAGGTGGAAAGGAAGGGCAGGCAGCCCAGGTGGGGCGGGGCCACCCCGTTAATGATTCAGTTAATGATTTCTGCTCCCCGTCCTTATCAGGAGGGCAAAGTCCAAGGGCAACAGCCAATCAGGGGCCCCATTGGGCTGTTACCCAGCAGCCTCTGCTGCCAGGGCCCCCCAAGTCCTGTAAGCCCTTGGGAGTGGGGGCCAGTCCCCGGGACGAGGCCACTCGGCCCAGAGTGGCCTGTCTTCCTCCCCAAGACCCTGCTTGGCCCTGCCTAAGACCCACAGGGGCCTTCTGCCCAGGGCCCCAGACTCAGGAGAGGTCCAGAAACCAGCAGGTGGGGGAACGGCCTGCTGCTCTCCTCCCTGGACTGACCCCAGCCCCCCTGGGGAGCCAGCTTCCTGGGGTGCCCCGACCTCCCTCTATTCCCATAGCCACTGTTGTCTCCATTGACCCAGAGAACATTTCCTCCCCACACCCCCCGTTTAGTGCTGAGTGTTGGGGACAAGAGGATGAGTCAGCCAACCCCCCCCCCCCCCCGCACCGCCATTCCTCTCCCAGCTGGACTCAGGTCCTGGGGAGGTGGGGCTGGGACAGGAGTCCTCCCAGGGACTCTGCGTAGACCCTGGGTCAGACACACGGGTTGGCAAGGGCACAGGGCCGGCCATCACACACCCAAGCTCGGCCTCAGCCTCCTGTCCACACTGGGTCCCCTCCTCCAGTCATCAGGGGAACTCCCCTTGAGGCCTCCTCCTGCCCTCAGGAGGCAGAGACACTGGTCCCCATAGGAAGGCCACCCCCCCTCCCCCAAGGCCCCGGTGGCAGGGGAGAGAGCAGACGCTAGGTGTCCTCTCTGGCTGACACCGGCTAACTTCCTTCTCTCAGAGCCCCAGTCTCGGCCCTTGGGAAAAGTGGGGCCAGGTAACCCCCATCCCAGCGGTGGGTGAAGGGTGGCTTTCCAACCAGGAGCCTGGTGCTCTGGGGAACAGTGGGGGGTCCAGGCCCTTGTGTCCACTGTATATATCTCATCAAGAGGCCAAAGACAATAGAGTTTGTCTTTCTTTGGTGGCTGAAGAGAATCCCGTGGGAAGTTCCATCTCTGGTCCAACCCACCTGCCTACCCCAGGAGGGGTCACGAGGCCAGAGAAGAGAATTAACCAGCCCAAGCCAGCCATCAGGTCTGGAAGGAGTGAAAACCCAGCCTCCCATTGCCAGCTCTGGTGGGCTCTGGACGATGCAGGGGGGACCCCAAACCTCTTAGCACCCTTTCTAGTACCTGCTGGAAGCCCTATTCCCCTCAGTCTCTAAGGTCCCTCCCCACCTGCCCGCTTTCTGGGGGGCTCTGCCTGCTCACTCAAGGCCCACGTGCCCGGGACTCAGGGCCCAGCACCATACCCCTCCCATGGCCCTTCCCGGGGCTGAGACGGGACTGACTGTGCCACTCCCTGCTCAGAGAAGGGGCCCAGGGAGGACGAGGGCTCTGCACAGGGTCACACAGCCCTCAGTGGCTGAGCCTTCACCAGAACGTCTGCGGTCCTGTTCGGGTCCTCTGCGCTGCTTCGCCCCTGTCCCCAACCAGGCTGAGACTTCGAGGCCCCAGCCGGTCAGAGCGATGAGTACACCTGCCGCCGCAGCCCTGTTACCTGCCGGGAGCCAGTGCATCCTGCCGGAGGGTCCCCTCTCTGCAGGCCCTGTGCCCGCTGAGCTGGGCGACCGTAGCCTCCCTCCAGGGGATTAGCAGGGACGTCACAGGGGCCCGGCTGTACCAGCCTCCCACCTGAGGCCCAAAGCGCCTTAGCCCTCAGCCGTCCACCCATACAGGGCAGGACCGGGACATATATCTGGTGTGCCTACAGAGTGGGCCATGTCAGACGAGGGACCCTGAGGCTGCTCCCCAGAGCAGAAAGTGCAGCCCCTGCCTCCTACGCCCACTGCCCAGAGGGAGCGACCGAGGCCCAGCAGGGAGCAGATGAGAAGTTGGGTGTCCTCGGCCTCAAGCTCGAGAACACGCACTGTCCTCACACACTCAGCAACACATCCACCTGCACGAAAAGCACAGCCTCCCACCCCCTGGCGCTTCCGTAGTACACTCGTGAGCACACTCGGACCCCGCCACTCCCAGCAGCTCCCTGACGCCCGCACTGGCTCCTACGCCACTGAACACCTGATTCCCTGCCAGGCCGTCCCCTCCCACGTGGCCTCGGAGACCCCCGCCCCCAGCGCCCACCCCACCTTCCCCC
>PVKM010049937.1:0-10830 GCA_004027735.1 Carollia perspicillata
TTTTTTAAATTAAAAAATATAAATAAGATTTTAAAGTAGAAATTGGTAAGCTGATTCTAAAATTTACATAAAGATGAAAAAGTTTGAGAATAAGCAAACCAATTTTAAAGAGGAAATACAAAGTTGAAGGGCTTTACACTACCTGATTTCAAGACTTACTATAAGTACAATAATCAAGATAGTGGTACTGATACAAGGATAGACATAAGATCAATAAAATGAAAGAGTTCAAAAACAGACACACACCTAAATGGTTGATTGATTTTTAATAAAGCAATTCAGCGGTGGAAAGAAAAACTTTACAACAAATGGTGTTGGAATAACGATATCCATATAAAAAAAATGAAATATGCACTCGCCCTACATAAAAGTCAGTAATGGACCATAGACTTAAATGTAAAAGCTGAAACAGTTACTAGTTTTATAAACTTCTAAAAGAAAACAGGAGAAATTTTTGTGACCTTGGGTTTTCTTAGGTCACAAAAAGCATGCATCCTAGAAACTGATAATTGCATTTCATCAAAATTAAAATCTTCGTTCTTCTGAATATGTTTTGTTAAGAAATAAAAAGAAAAGCCAAAGACTGGGAGAAAATATTCACATATATGTTTTACAGAGGACTTATATCAAGACCATATAAAGAACTTAAAATTCACTAATTAGAAGACAATCAGCAGAATTAAAAAATAGACAAAAGATTTGAACAGACAGGTCACAAATGAAGATAAACAAATGGCCAATAGCCTACAAGAATATATTCAACGTCATTACCAATTGGGGAAATGCAAATTAAAGCCACAATGAAATACCACTACATAATCATTAGCTTGGCTGAAATTAAAAAGACAATTACCAAGTTTTGACAAGGACGTGAAGTGACTGGAACTCACACTGCTGGTGGGAATGTAAAGTTGTATTATAACTACATGGGAAAATTACCTGGTGGTTTCTTAATATGTTAATTATATACCTCTAGTACTACTGTGGCATTCCACCTCTAGGTATTTACCCAAGAGAAATGAAAACATAAGATTTTTACACAAATGTTTATATCAACATTAGTCATAGTAGCCCAAACCAGGAATATTCAACAGGTAAACAGATAACCATGATATGGTATATGCATATTCTCACAATGGAGTATTACTCAGCAATTAAAAAAACACTAATGATACATGCTGCAGCATGAATGACTCACAGAATCATTATGCTTAGTGAAAAAACTCAGACACAAAAGACTATATACTGGACAGCTCCATTTATGTAAAACTACAAAGTGCACATTTTTCTGTATTGACAGAAAGTGGAAAGTAGATTACTGGTTGCCTGGTGCTGGCAGCAGAGGTGAGGCTCTTTTAAGGGTAATGGAAATATTCTGTATCTTAACTGTGGTTGTGGTTTGACAAATACATACACATGTTAAAACTTACCGGACTGTACACTTTAGTGGATGTGATTTATTATACCCAAAAAAATCCTCAGTAAAGCTTATTATTATTTTTTAATCCTCACTTTATTGATTTTAGAGAGAGGGAGACTGAGAGAGAGAGAGAAAAATTGATCAGTTGTCTTCTGTATGCATCCTGACTGGGGATTGAACTCACAACCTAGGTATGTGTCATGACTGGGAATCAAACCTGCAACCTTTTGGTGCACGGGATGATGCTCCAACCAACTGAGCCACCTGGCCAGGGCTAAATAAAACTTATTTTAAAAAAAGAAGTGTTGAAAGCTATACTTTAAAATTAACAGAATTTAGTACAAATGACTTATTTTGGTTGAAATGAGATAGTAGGTGATAGGCTACTGCAAAATTGAATTGTAAACCTGAAAGAAGGAAGTAAATGGAGATCCCTTATAAATGAGGGATTAGTAGTTTGCTTTAGAAAGATAAAATTGACTTTGAAATAGTTGCCCTGGAGTTGAAATACTTCCTTTTAAAAGTGTGCTTTAGGTAAAAAAAGTTTTGTTCTTTAGTATGTGGATGTATTTCTAGTCATCTTTTATATACTTAAGAACTGCTCATATAGGCAAAAAGAAAATGAGCAAAAGATATGATGTTTATAGTTAATTTGTAAATGATAAATTCAGATGGCCAATAAACATGAGCTCACAGAAGTATGAACAAAGATTGTTGTTGCCCCGTTATTCATAATCACAAAAAAAGTTAAAAAAAAAAGAATAACTTCAGTGTTTAATAATAGATGATTAGTTAGGGGAATTATATTATTTCCATAATGCAGACACTGAAAATTATATTGTACAATATTTGTTAGTGTGATAAAATTTTAGTGTTTAATATAAAATTCAAACGATAGATTATGAGATTGTATAGTATAACATTATAAAATAACACTTAAATATTAAAAATATTAAGATATACACCAAAATTTTAACAGTGGTTGTCTTTGGCTGATGACATTCTGAGAGTTTTTGTTTTTTGTGTTGCTTAGTTTTTTAAAAATCCTTGTGCATTGGATAGCTTTGATTTAGAAAAATCTTTAAATAAAGAGCAGTTTGAGGATTAGCAGAAAGTTGATACTGCACGGATATTCATTATGCTGTTCTATTTTTGTAAATTCTATGTTTGAGAATTTTAAAAAAGTTTTAAAATAGCCTTAAACCTTTACTTTATTCACAGCACATTATAAGCTGTATTTATCAAGCAGAGCTCTACTTATGAGGTTGTTTAATGACAGGCGAAAGGGTCTTTAAATTTGATTTTAATGAACACGTTGTATAGTAAAAATTGGTTCACATTAGTTACCACACAAGAAGAGATTTTGAATTTTGACACAAAGATCTGTTGATGATGTATTGATGCTGTTACTAATGTCTATAATCTTTCTAGCCTTGTAGAAACAGGTGGTGAATTTTTCTATCTGCTGATACCCAGCAATACCCTGATTCCTGGGTGAATTGAAGCTGGATTGAATATTGGTAGTATTACTGTTGATTGAATCATTTATAGTAGAGTTGTATACATTTCTAAATTCTAATTGGTGTTTTTGAATAAGTAGTACAATAACATGACATAAAAGTTGTAAAGGTATGTAACAAAAAGTCATTTTCCTATTCCTAATTCTAGGCCACCAGTTTCCTGCCTTGGGGATGTTAAAACCCACCACCAAGACTGCCAAGAACATATCTATAGTCAAAAATAAGTTAAATTTATTTAGATTGCTGCAGCAAGGAATAACACAGCAGAGTTGTTGTGGGGCCTCTCAGAAAGAGGGAGTTAGGAAAGGGGATATGTAGGGTTTTGGGAGCTGAGGTTAGTCATGGAGTGATTTCAGGGTGGAGGTTAGGAGTCTGGGCAGGGATTGGCTAGAATATGTCATTTAGGTGAGTTACTGGAGCAGTCAGTGGTTTTGTCTCGAGGACACAGGAGTCCCTGAGGAGTCACTGTCAGTTCAGTGTGCTTACTGTATTGTAGCATAATGCACTGACACTAAGAACAGTGTGAGCTTCAGTGGTCTGTACAGCACATTGTGGTTTGGTTCAGTTCAGTTTGTCTGTTTTACAAGTAGTAGTGTTTTTTCTGAGCATTGGCGAGCCATTCATGGTTTCTGTTTCAGTTCTCAGTGTCTGTTTCTGATCATTTGTTAACTAAGCCGGAGGAGTTACCATTTAGGGGAAGTGATCCATCAAGACCTGAACCATGACTGGATAGGCGGTGAAAGTTTATCAAGCTTTTTGTAGTAGTAATTTGGGCTTCCATAAGCACCAGTCCATTTTGTTCTTTTTCTTAGATCATCATTTATTGAATCATCTGGCATGATAATGGCTGGCCACAGCATTTAAGGCACCGGTGGCCACACATACATGGCATCTGCAACAGACAAAACCTCAAGCAAGGATTATTATTAAAGTTTGAAATAATGTCCCATATATCCCATATTTATTTGGATTTTCCTTTGGCCGCCAAGTAATTTGTTCCCCTTTAATATGGATTATTTACCATTGCCAGTGTCTAAAGAATTAGTCCTATATTTGCTGATTGTCAGGGATAAAGATCTTGGTAGTACTAATAGTAAAGGACAGGGTGTTTATTTATAGTCTAGAGTCTTGAGCCAGCAGATAGAGAGAAGAAAACAGCCAAGAGAATAAAGGGCAGAATCATGCAACGTGCATGGCAGTCAGTGGCTCCTGACATCTGGGAGGAAGTGTTCTGACAATCGTGGATGTAAACAGTCTGTTCACATTGTCTTCTGCTTTTAGACCAAAACAGTCTGGAAATCCTGGCTCAGCCACAATGTCTGTCCGTAGCAGTGATGCCAGCAATATACATAATTAATTCTTCGTAGCATCAATAGTTATGAGAGCAAGGTACATACCTTTATAGAAGTTCATGATATCTCCACAATATTCAATTTCTGATCTTTAGATGATAGTTGGGAATTTTAGGTGAATGCAAGGAAAAAACAAACTATTTGTACGTGGTGTTCTGTAAGCTTTAGTTAATTTGTCTTATTAATCATCATTATCAGAATGGGAGAGAGTGGAACCTATCTTAAAGTCCATATCAGTTTTACAGGGAGTTAGTCACTGATTGTCCTGAAAGTAAGAACATGTTATGAACAGAGAGGACCATTGACAAATCTTGTCCTTTGACTTATTCTGTGAATGCCACCAACACGAGCTTATATAAACATGGAGATCTTGGTGTAGACAGCTAATGTGTGTCATCTTTGTATATGAATGTATGTTGTTTCTTTTAACCTCAAAGATAGACAAACATTGAAGCATATTTACTTTTAACACATTTTATTTATATATGATTAACTTAGGAAGGCAGAACTTCCCATTTTATGTATCAAGTGTTTTTCTTTTAACTGAATTTTAATAAAGCAAAGAGTTCTCACAATATTTTTGAGTTAATTAAAAGCTGGAGAATGCCAAACAAAACTAATAGTTTCTATAATCCTTTAAAAACATTTTTAATAAGATAAAGGACCAAATCTTTGTGTTACTTAATGGTCTTTTAGTATTAACCCAAAGATATTATAGGTGTAAGAAATATCTTAACAGTTTTATCATTCCGAATTTGGAGAAAGACAAACTCAAGAGAACTGCCCAATGATATGCCACGACCATCCAAGGGTAAGAAATAGTTACAGGCGATACCAGTGTCTTTAAAAACACGATGATAAGTGGCAGTGATTATTAGGAATGTTAATTTTTTTCCAAAAGTAAGGAACTTAGAAAGAGATTTTTGAGTATGTCAAAAAGCACAGAGTTAACAGAATATTTTGATGATTTAGGACACAGGTGGCAAACACAAGGCCTGAGGGCCGAATCTGGCCCTCTACCTTGTTTTATACGGCCTGGCACCTTGTTTCTACCCGGTGGCAGCGCTGAGCTCCTAGTGAAGGAGTAGTTACATTTATACAGTCCTAAAGTTACATTTGGCCCTTTGAAGGTGACCACAGGGCGGATGTGGATGTGGCCTCCGGTGAGAATGAGTTTGACAGCCCTGATTTGGGAAATGTCTTACCTAGGCACAGAATAACTTTGCTCTTTTAACAGAAAATAAAATTCTGGTTTTACTCTATTTGTTTATTATCCATGAAAGAATTTACATTTAAAGGATCTATTAAAGCCTTTATTATGATAAACCTCTCACATTTGATCAATTTTGTCAAAAATTTTATGTATTTTATTTCTCCCTTGAATTTTTTTTTTGTAGCATTAGCATTACAAACCCAGACAAATGAAGTGTAGTTATTCCCACACCTTCTACCCTCACGGTAAACTATTGAATTTGCCTTTCACTGTATTCTTTCATGTCTTGGCACAAGCAGAAACTTCTCTCCCCCACCTCAGCTTTATTGAGATATAATTGACATATAACATTATGTAAGTTTAAGGTGATAATATGTTGATTTAATACACATATATTACAAAATGATTACCACCATAGCATTAGCTAACAACATACTAACACAGACATTTCTTATTTTGGAACAAAATTATTCTCTTTATTCCTAGATAAGCAAAAACACATCTGATGCTGTGCATTCACACCCTCCTATCTTCCTGTACAGTTGAAGGAATGTAAATCCTTCAAAGTCAGTATAACTGAAGGACATTGTTGAAGTTCAAGGTTGAATGAGAGGGAAATTCTACATGTTAGAAAAATCCCACCACCTGAGTAATCTTCCAGAAAGTTACAAATCGTAAGGGCTTTTCATTGTTTCTTAAGAATTACTTAATCTCTAAATTCTCTTCAGGGTGATGCCAATTAGCCTTTTCCAGGTTTTGCATCTCTAGGCCCATCAGCACAGGGACTGGATGACTGAGATGGGGGAGGCCTGCACAAGCCTGAGTTCAATGAACAGCTCTTTGCATCCCGGCGTTTGGGACTTCTTTCAGGGAGGCAGTTTTGGAATTTGAGCTGCATACGGAACCCTCCTCATATTAAAAGAGAATGCAGATGATTGGATGTTCAGAATTTTGTCTCCTTTTTTGTTTTAAGGTGCCTCTCAAATTAACAATCTTGTTCATGTTAAAAGTTCCCCAAGTGATTATTTGTAATTCAATTTGTTTGTAAAATTATGCTGTTCCTTGAGTTATATTTATAATCTGAAAATGTGACTGAAGCAGAGGAGGCACAGAGGAGACAGATTCAGGCTGAGAAAACTCCATGTGACCTGCAGCGATTGGTAAGGATGTGGCTTTTGCAGTCCCATGTCTCCATAAGATAGGAAGTGACACCAAAGATCAGCTGTCATCAATTGGGGGCCCATCAGAACCTCAGGTCCAAGCAGACAGAACGAAGCAAAACACTTCTCAGGATTCTAAGGGCTAAGGAAAGTCCTTAGGAAGTTTTAGAAAAGTGACCCAATGCAAAGTTTGTCTGAAGATACTGGTCTTAAGAGACCTTCCGAACTTGTCAGCCTTTAGGGCTGGCTGGAAGAGACGTCATTATTAGGCCCATGTGTGTCCTCGGCCTGTGGACTTTGTCTTATAGGTGAGTGGTGCTCAAGATACTGAACAGGCAGGCAGATGAGAGGAGTGCTGTTAGTTAGGTAGAAGCCAAGTTTCACTCACAAGCAGTACAATCAGGTAAGATTTAAAGTCAGAGGATCCAAATATCACCTTGACCCTGAAGTGCCCGATAAAATTATTGAAGCTCAGATACCTCACTGACAGGCAGGGTGGCCTTGATTAGATGGAAATCTAGTGTGTGCACACTTACAAAGTCATGGGTCTCCCAGAAACAAGGAGGCCAGCTGAACCTTAGTGGAAGTGCCAATTGTTAAAAAGCCATGTACCAAAGCCCATTAAGAGTTTGTAGTTAAAGAAAAAAGTTAGGTTTATTTAACTTGCTACAAAAAGCAGGGAGAACCAGAGGCACTAAGGATCTTCTCAAAATGGGAGGGCAGTTCAGAAAGGCTACTCACCGGATACCGTGGTTTGATTAGGGACTGTTAAATTTTGTGAGAAAGTTTATAATCTGGGCAACGATTAGTTAGAATTTGTAAACTAGATGAGTTGCTAGAACTTGAAGTTTTAGTGTTAGATTAGATCTAGTATCTGTGCTGTTATTGTAAAGTAATTTGCCGAAGGTATTATCAGCGAACAGAAGGATCTGAAGGATCTGGTGGTAGAAGGAATTTGAGTTTAGTCTGTGATGCGTGTTGTGGCTCAGTTTGGTTCAGTTTATCTGTTTTATGAGTCTTAAAATAGCATCTGTTACTTTTCTTTTAATAAAGTTTATAACATTTGAAAAATTAGAATGTAGGACAAAGCAGATAGAAAAAAACAAAGCCATCTATAGTCCAAATACTCTTGCTTATGCTTTTATCATTTTCTTCCAGTTCTTATTGTTCACTTAAAAGAAATATTATTGTGATTATGTAGTACATGAAATAGTTACACTGACTTCTTAAATGTATTTTTGCATTATAAAAATACAAAGGTTGCAACTTTTGTTTCAATTCTAAGAGGTAGCTGGTGTTAGTTTCTTGTGTATATAAAAGTGTATTTGTAATTCTTGAAAAGCCTTAGGAGAAAACTTTGACTTTAAAAAATCTGTATTAGTTTTCTGTTGCTGTGTAACAAATTACCACAAGCAGTATCTTAAAACAATACCATTTTTTTCCCCTGGCCCTGGTAGCTCAGTTGCTTAGAGCATCGTCCTCATACGCCAAGATTGCAGGTTCGATTGCTGGTCAGAGCACAAGCAAGAATCTACCAATGAACCAATGAATGCACAAATAAGTGGAACAATAAATCTCTCTCTCCCCCGTCCCTCCCTCCCTCTTCTCCTCCTCTTCCTTCCTCTCTCTCTGTAGAATCAATTTAAAATTTTTTTATAAATTCCATTTTTTAGCACACAGTTCTGTGAGTCAGAGTACAGTTCTGGCATGGACTTCTCTGCTCAGGGCTTCAAAGACAGAAATCGAAGTGCCCACCAGGCACTTCTTCATGTGGGGGTTCTAGGGGAAGAATCTGCTCTTAAACTCATTCAGGTTGTTGGCAGTTCTTTCGGGTGGTAGGTTTGAAGTCCCTACTTTTTTTGCTGGCCATCAACCAGGGACCACTTCCAGCTCCCAGAGGCTGCCTGCATCCCTTGCTTTGTGGCCCCTTCTGTCTTCAAGCCAATCATGGAGAACTTGCACTTTGAATCCCTCTCCTATTTCAAATCTCTGAAATCCTATAAATCTGATCTCTAGATCTAGATGTAAAAGTCTCCTGTCAGGCCCACCTGGATGATCTCCCTATTTTAAGGTCAACTGATTGGGGACCTTAATTATGTTTGCAGACTTCTTTCACAGTAGTACCCAGATTATTGTTTGATGGGATAACTGGGAGAAGGTGTGTGTATATAATGGGCCCGGGAGTGTCTACTTCCTGTCTACCATACGTATCGTTAATGTTTTGAATCATAAGCCACAGAATTTCCTCTGTGTTGTCTTAGTAACTCCTGGTTGTTTATAAGTGTAACTTAAATGTGAGGTTGAATTTTTTAATATTATTAAGAGTCAGCTCTGCTGATCTGAAAAAAGTCTTATGTATTTATAAAACTGATTAACATATGGAAAGTTATTGCCAATGTAATTGCCTTTTTTTTGCCCTTGGCATCTGTTATTTTTCTTTTAATAAAATTTATAAAATTTGAAGAAAATGGAATGTAGGACAAAGCAGAGAGAAAAAAACAGAACATCCATAGTCCAAATACATTTGTTTATGCTTTTATCATTTTCTTTCAATTTTTATTGTTCACTTAAATATTATTATGATTATGTAGTAGATAAAATAATTGTACTGACTTCTTAAACATGTTTTGTATTATAAAAGTAATATAGGTTCATTGGAGAATGTTAAAAAATAGAAAAATAGGAAGAATAAAATAATTTGCAATCCTGTTACCTGGTGTATTTCCTTACTGCCTTTTCTAATACATTGCTTAGTTATAGTTTAGAACATGCTGTATGGACCTATTTTTGAGTAGAGTTAACACTGAAACACTTGTAGGTATAAAATAAAAGTTATTTGACATATTATTTGTCACCAAGTAGTTTTTTGGATCCTAACCTTTAAAAATGACTTCACTGACTCTATATAAATGTTTTAGATTATAAATGTGCCTTTTACTTTTAAATTTTTACATATGTATGTATGTGTGTATATATGTATTTGTACATGTATATGAAGGTTTATAATCAATATTTAATGGAATAGTAAAAAAAGAAAGAAAGGAAGAACTCCATTGTCTGTCATTCCCTAAGTGGACCAAGGGCATCATTGGTTCCATTGGCTCTTCTCAATACCTCTTGTTCCCTGAGACAAGACACCTATGGCTCTGGCCTCCCTATGGGGAACGGCAACTCAGAAAAAAATGCTTTCAAAAGTGGTTTTAGAAGAACTTAAAAAGTAAAACAGGGCACTGTGTGCCTCTTCTCACCTTTTCTGGCATTATACTAACTATAATGCCAGACTATCTCAGCTGAAGATGCAGACTGACATTGGAGCTCAGTGCAGTAGTAATTCCCTGTTGAAACATTGATAGACTGAGGTTCTCACTCTATTACCGTAATGGTCCATTAAATATAATAATAATATACAAGATACCTTAAAAATTCAGCTGTCAGGAGCCCTTAGAGAGTGAATCAATTTAGACAGACAATGGAGTACTTTCTCCTTCTCTTCCTTCCTTCCTTCCTCCCTCTTTCTTTCCTTTCCCTCTCTCTTTCCTATTCTATTAAATATACAAAAGTGTACAAATTTTGATGAATTTTTCACAAAGGGAACACACTTTTATAACCAGCATCCAAATCAAGAAATAGAACATTAACTGAAGTGTTGAGGTAGTCCTTTTGATTCTATGGATATTTTTCTATAACATTCACCCATGGTGTATATTATGGCCTGGGAACAAAATTTACAGGTCACATCTTTTTCTCCTTAGTGCTATACATGTTATAACAGTGATGTTAAAAATGTAATATTTCAGGAAAAAAACCTGTAGACCATTGTGAATTAAGTTTTTTCTTTATCTTTGTAATTCAAAATATTTTTAAGAATGTGACTCTCACTTCCGGCCAAGATGGAGGCATAGGTGGAAATGCTGTACCTCCTCATACAACATTAAGGTCAACAAATATTTATGTACAATAATACAACCAGAACACAGAAAATTGAACTATGGGAGTCCGACAACCATTCAACCAGACTGGTAAGAGGAGTGAAATCGGCAGTTGGCAGAGAGGTAACGCAGCTGGAGAAGGCAGTGGCTGGCAGACCCAGGAGTGCCAGGGAGCATAGGTGGCTCAGAGCTTGTAGACCCTGGACTCGGGGAGGAGACAAGCAGAGCAAGCAGGG
>PVKM010049938.1:0-10832 GCA_004027735.1 Carollia perspicillata
GCTGAGGCAGAGATTACAGATGAGGCACTAGCATGAGGACAGGGTTAGGATGAAACCTACAGAAGAAGACCCAGAAAAGGAGACAGACAGAGCAGCTGGGGAGAGCCAAGTGACGTGACACCGAAGCCAATGGAAGAGAATTGCCCTCTGGGGACTGTTGCCAGTGCGGTGCCAGGCACAAAGCGAATGTAATTGGATCTGTGAAGGCTGGATGTCATGGGAAGCCAAGTGTGAAAGAACAGCCAGACACTGCATTTTTTCTCCTTTCCAAACCCAGGCCTCGCCCCAAGGTAGAGATGTTTCTGTTTGGTGAATGGGACAGCCTGCCAACCCCACACTGGACCTGTCCCCAGTAGTGCTGCCCTCTGCAATGTGAGCACACAGCCAGCGACTCCCTGATGGGAATACTTTGGCCCCAGCAGTGAGACCCAAGGCACTCACAGGAGGTTCTGGCTGAGTCCCAGAGCCTTCTACCTGGCCCTCCTCAAGGGCCTCCTGGAAGGCCATGCCTCCTCAGCAGTGAGCAACAGCTTAGGGCATTTATTAAGGCAGGTAGGTGGAGGGATGCAGGTGCACCAGGGAAAATCATCACAGGTTGGCTCCCTGAGCCACACCAGTAATGGGAATGTGTATCTTTTAGAAGGTCAAGAGTCAAAGACTCCTGGTACAGTCTGGATGAGCAGAACTCATCCTGGGGTCCTTGCGGGGCAGGGTGGGCAAGGAAGAATGAGGTCATAGCAGCCTAGGGGTCACCCTCTTTCTCAGCCCTTTGGTAGCTACCTTTCCCTTTTCATCTCCCTCAGGGCTGGGATTCCTTAAGGAAATGTTTGTCTTGACAACTAGGGATCAGGAACACATGTGGGTGGGGTGGCCTGGAGTGGTGACAACTACAGAGTAAAGGGAAAATGGTCTCATGGAGACAGGACAGCCCTCAGCCACACCTCTTCAGTGAGTACGCCCTTTTTAGCTTGGCACTGGGCTGCAGAGAAGCTGGAACAGCTCACGGGTCCCTCATTATGTCTGCCAGACCTGGGCAGCTCTTTGGAGAGAATGGAGCACAGCACCAAGCAGCTCCCTCTACCATGCTTCCAGCAGTGCCGTGGTGGTAGTGTGGTCGCCCAGGGCCTCATCCCAGGCCTGTCAGGGCTTCTCTGAGCAGTGCTACCATGGAGGCCTCCTATTCTGCCTAAAGTACCTTCCTTTTCTATCTCCACTCAGCTGTCTTCCAGTACTGACATGAATTTCAGCAGCTTTGCAGCCTTGCTCTTGCATTTTCATCATTCTAGTTTCCATACTCTACAGATCTGGCAGGAAGAGGAATCATTTGTTGAGCAATGAAGGACAATGAAATTCCTATGAAATCCTAGGCACTGGTGATGGACAGGGTGGCCATCAAACAGTTCTAGTCCCCCCACTTGGCAGAAACAAAGCATGAAAAGTCCTCACCTTCTGAACAACCTGTACCAAACCTCAGATGATGGCTGCCCAGCAGACAAAGCCAGTGCAAGCCCACAGAGCCCAACATAGTGACCTACCTGTCATAGGAATGTATACTGAGCCAAATTCAATCTGCATGGCATCAAAAGAAACTGCACTCCTCTCCAGGAGGTGATAGGCCCTAACTGAAGAGAGAACATGCATAATCTTTGATGAGCCTGAATACCCTTAATGAGGGAGCCAGGGGTGGGGTTCCAAGAAACCTAACATTGAGGGAAAATTTAGTCCCCTTCACTGGAAACTTCCCCTGTCTGTAGTCACAGGCCAAGGAGACAGATTTGGAAAATAGCAGTGACGTAATTCACACTTCTTTCCATCGAGCGCAGAGCAGGCGTGGCACCCTGGCCTCTGCTCATATTGTTCCCCTGCCTGAAATGCCCTCCTCTCTCTACTTCCTCTCACAAAAACCTATGCAACTAAAGCAGTTATGGGTAAACAGTACATCTGGGTATACCGGGTTCCAGAAAGATTTGAGAGGTGGGGAGAGGATGGGGAGAGAGGAGATAACTAAAATCAAACTGGCTAAGTGTTGACAGTTAATGGCGTGTGATGGTGGGTATGTGAGGGTTCATTCTGCTTTTCTATTTTGTGTCTATTTGGAAATTTCCATAATAAAAGTTTTCTAAAAAGTTCTGTGCACCATAAAATCCTGGCCAGTCCTGCCTTGTACATGAGCTTTCCTGACTCACGGATAGGCCCCTCCCCAGCACTCTAATGGCACAGCCAGTGTCGCCCCAGTAGCACAGTGATACTCTAGAGCCATATGTTATATATTTGTTTCATAGATTTTCAGTGGCCTCTTCAGTTCCATGGCAGAAAGGAGAAGATGGGAAAGCAATGAATATTTCGTAAGGTCCTGTACCACATGTTTCTCATGTAGGCCTTAACCTACACCACTACTGCAGCTCTCCACAGTGTCTCATCAATATTTTTTGGAAAATATAGAGGAATCATTAAGGAAACATCAGCAAAACCATCTGGTGCATTAGTAAACAGGCACCAAGTAGACAGCTATCAGAGATAATGGAGAAGTTTCTAAAGACATGGGGAGGGGAGGCACCCAGACTTGGCCTTGGTGAGGTATGCAGGCAGAGCGGGGTGGGGGGTGGCGGGGTCAGTTCTGTCAGTTCTCTGGAATAATGAGCCCACCTCATCTCCCCCCAGCTGCTGGGTTCCTCTCACCCGAGGTGCTTTCGGGGACAGCTTATCCAGGAGAAGAGAGGGGCTAATGTCTCCAGTGAATTGACTTGCTGAGGAACTGGGGAGAAGACAAGCTGAAGTTCCCATTTTATGGATACCTGGGATGCACCTTCCCAGCTTGTGGATGTGGATATACTACCAAACCGGGGTGACTCTTGTGAAGATGAATTAGGTGGTCCTGATACTGCAACTGAAACAGACACTATTAGATCACCTTTTCTATAGAGCAAGAATATCAATGGAAAAGTTGCTCTTTGTTTCCTCAGGGAAGATGTGGCATTACTGAACGGTACAGCCATTGTGAATACCAGCAATGAAAATCCTAGATAAGAATCCTGTGTCAGAAAGTATCTTCAGCCCTGGCAGGTGTGGCTCAATGGATTGAGCACTGGCCCAAGAACCAAAGTGTCACGGGTTCGATTCCCAGTCAGGACACATGCCTAGGTAGTGGGCCAGGTCCCCAGTAGGGTGCATAAAAAAAAAAAAAGTATCTTCATGCTTTCAGGGTCTGATTTGAAGGAGGAACTCCAGAAACTTAAATGTTGCTGGATGGGTAAAGCCAAACTGACAAAGGAATTTCATTTAGCTGCCCTGTTCATCATTCACACAGTGGGGCCAAAGTACAAGGGCTGCTACCACACAGCAGCTGCAAGTTCCCTGTTCAGCTGCTACAGAAACGTACTTCAGCTGGTGAAAGAGCAGTCAGTCTCCTCTGTTGGAGTCTGTGTCATCAATTCTGTAAAATAAGGTTATCCTTTAGAGGATGCAACACACATAGCACTTCACAGTGTAAGGAAATTCTTTGAGATTCATGGGGGAGACCACTGAAAAAGTAGTATTTGCTCTCTCTGAACTGGAAGAGGCTACTTACCAAAAGCTGCTACCTCTGGACTTCCCAAGGTCACTGAAGGAGGAGAGGCTACCATTGCTGTACCTGCCTACAGATCTTGGAACTGCAGAAGAGGAGGAGCCTTGGTACTCGAACAGCAGATTCAAATAAGTAAGAAACCCAGTGGGGATGACCAAGAAGAGGAGGACGAAGGGCTTGGAAGTTGATCTCTGTTTCACTGGCTCTCGTGCTTTTGCTCGAATGGAAGGAGATATTGATGAGCAGAGAAGACTGATCCTTCAGGGACAGTTGTCAGAGGCAGCCCTGCAGAAGCAGCATCAGGAGGTGAAGGACACTGACTGCTCGCCCCATCAGGGGCCTCCGCCTCGACTCCGCCAAAGGCACCAGCAGTTTCACCCAGCAGCTGCGGCTGCACCACCAGTGCAGATGTCCACATGGTGGAGACTGCATGGGATGTTTTAGTATTAGTATGAAAATAATTTCCACCACACGAACCCCTGGAAAAAGGCTCAGGACCTCAGATCCACTTTAAGAACAACTGGGGTGTGATCTCTCCCCAGTATTTCAGAGCTGAAAGAAATTCTGTTACAATCGCTGGTTATGTCAAGCAAGATCTGAGGACCTCTCTGATACTGCCTCTCTAAAAGCCTTATACCAAACAGGTGTTGATAACTATGGTCGCACAGTGATGCTGGTCATTGGAAGAAACATTCCTATGACATTAGTAGATATGGACAAGGCTCTCTTATGTTTCGTCCATGTAATGGATCACATTGTTGTGAAGGACCATGTAGTGGTATATTTTCACACACTGACCAGCGAACACAATCACCTGGACTCTGACTTCCTGAAGGAACTCGACAATGTTGTTCGTGTCAAGTGCAAGAGGAATTTGAAGACTGCTTATTTTGTTCATCCAACACTTCGTTCAAAGGTATCAACATGGTTTCTTTACCACCTGCTCTGTCTCAGGACTGAAGGACAAAACCCACTGTGTGGACAGCCTGCACCAGCTCTTTTCTGCCATCTCACCTGAACACATTGACTTTCCTCCTTTCATCCTTGAATGTGATGCTAGGGAGAATGGGCCTAACTATACATCTTATCCCCCATCCCCAGATTTGGGACCTGCCGCCTTTCAGTGCCACTGGCTTCCAAGGTCACCACTTTCTCCACGACTCATTGCCTGTTGAAGTGATACTTCTTTTTGCTGTACAGACCCAGAGAGACTTTTGTCTCCACCTCTCTGGTATTTTTTTATTGACTGTAGATTTTCTGGCACACCAGCAATCTAAAAATGGCAGACCATTCTGAATTATGCACTTATTTTCAATGTGTATATTCGTATCAAATGAAAACGTTCATTTTTAGAGGGTGGTTAATAGAAATTAGGGAGCGGCTTTTGAGCATCTCCAGTTGCCTGAAAGGACACTGGATTCTCCATTAGACAAGCTACCAATATTGTTCACATCATCTCTTTAACATTGCACACTTCCTTCGTAAACTTCAGTTTTTCTCAGATTATATAGAACCAGTGGGGAAAAAATAAAGATGTGGGGAAATACGTTTAATGCTAAATGAAAAAAATCAAAGCCCAAAACCATATATATGGCATGATCTTAACTGTAAAAAACTGGCTAGAAAAAAGAGTGGAAATACCTCAAAATGTGCTTCTTTCTGGATAAGGAATTATTAGAGATATTTTTTCTTGTTTTTATATTTTCGAAAAGTGGTTAACATAAGCTATAACAGGAGTCAGCAAATGTTTTCGGTAAAGGGTCAGAGAGTAAACATTTTCAGCTTTGCGGGCCGTGCAGAGCTGTGTCCAAGCTACTCAGCTCTGCCATCGTAGCAGAGCTGCGATGAACAGACAGTGTGTAAATCGGACGTGGCTGTGCTCCGACACAGGTCCTTCGCAGGAACACGTGGTGGGCTGGATTTGTCTCCTGACCACCCATAGTTTGCTGCCTTCTGATGTAGGACTTTATAATGAGAGAAAAAAGTTACTTAATTTACACTAAATATGTGGTCTTTGACTATAACTATAAGGTCCTGATGCTATAGAGCACACGTGGTACAGAAAGCGTAGAGCCATGTTTTATTCCAGAATTTGAAAGTCGTAAGTTAGTGAATATGAGAATGCAAATTCTATGCTGGGTAGAGGAGTAAAAATTCACAACACTTGTGATTAATACAAAATTTATCTTTATTTTAAGCCTAGTATATTTCATTTATTTGGATTTTATTTTATGTCTTTTAATAAAGTTTTATAATAATTTAGAGACCTCTCAGAAATCTATCCTTTTTAAAACTTAGTTTAGGTTGAAGAGAAAAAAATAAATTCTCATTTCTTTTTTTCTTTTCTCCAGATTTTCTGAAGCAAAGGCCCTGGGAGAAAATATAAATGAAGCAAGAAGTAAAATTGGTAAGCAAATGATCTTCTGTGAACCTCTCTCACAGATCATTTTCCTGGTGAAAATCAGGTCAGGGTGTGCTTCCCAAAAGCCTGCAGCCTGGCTCCTGGAGGGCCCTGCCAAGGCAGGGCTTTCAGAATGCCTCTCCTTGGAAGTGTGTCACCCCTCTTTTCAGCCATCAGGAAAAGCAGTTTCTTTTGTCTAGAACTTGAACTTTCATCCCCATGCAGGCCTGAGCTCTAGCATCCCAATGAGAACGCTTTCCCCTGTTGTCTTTCAGCAATAGCTCAGCTCATCATCACCACAGGATTACACCGACAATTCATTTTTCAAGTGCTATGAAACACTCTTACACCTCCCAAAGCTTATACTTAGCATTTTGGAACAGGTGTTTATTTTTTGGTGCCATTCAGTAAGCCAATGGGAGGAAGCAAAAATGAGCCAGTGTGTCTACCCAGGATGCAGGCTGCTCAGCAGGGCTCCCCCACTTAAGTGAGCATCCTGAGAAAGGTGAGGGTAAAGCCAGAGGCAGACTCAACAAAAGTATGCCACAGATCTTTGTTAAAGCAAGAGGAAAATGTGTCTTTCATTTCAAGCTAGAAGACACATGGAGATCCACCTCCCAGCCTGGGGCAGCCTCACAGAGGGGATGCCTTGAGCCTTTGCCACTGTGGCAAGGAAGGCAGAAGTTACCAACCTGCTCACAGCTGAGTCTCTGAGTCCCTCTGGTCCCCATCTTCCTCCCTTCATAAATAAGGATGGGACAAAAGCCACTCTGAATGTCTCTTTTGGTGTTTTCTACAGATATTGAAAATTGTGATAACCTCTGGTTGTTTTATTTGAGAAAATGGGAGCTCTATATTCTCCTCACTGGCCTGAATCAGAAGGGCTATGCCCAGCATCCGGCCAAGAACCTCTAGAGTCTTAGAGGTTCCTAACCTGAAGTCCAGCGTCTTGGATGGGGGGAAATGCACCTCCATTTGCACTAACCTCTAACTGCTGTTTTGCACGGCTTTAGTGATGAGTGTAGGCAGCAGACCACAGCAGAACCAGCAGCACCTGTCACCATTGGAAATCACAGATATTTTCATTTCACAGCACAGTTGGCAGACATCATAAAATATCTTTTATAGTCATCAATACTTCAAAATTACAGTAGTTATTAGACTCATCATTAGATCTGATTGTTTAATGCATTTATGTAAAAGCATATAGATATTTCTGTACCAAAAATGTTTTAAATTTTTAATAACTTCTTTAATATAATTGGTTTCTCAAAACCCTATGTAAAGCTCTTTTCTTGGCCTGGGCCCCATACTCCTGAAGCTGCATGAAAAAAATTAGGGGTTAAGTATGTGTGCATTTTTCTGGATATAATATTCATAGCTTATCTGATTCAGGATTGGTGACCCAAAGCAATAATGAAGTTGATTGGGTCAGGAAAGCAGATACCCTACAGCAGGTCAGTGCTGACCTACCTACCTGGCTGGTGGCCAGGAGGGAGGCAGGGAAGCAGGCTTCAGTGGATCCGCCGACTTGTGAGCATTATCTGACTCAAAGGACCCAGTGGTCTGTTTTCATTCCTGGGGAGATAAGAGGGAAAGAACTTTTATAAATTGCTTCTCAAATAAATAAATAAATAAATGAATGAATGAATGAATGAATGAATGAATCACTTCTCCACCAAAAAAAAAGGAGTAGAAGGTTTTGCTCTTTAAACATATCTAACACGTTCTACCAAAATAAAACTGTTCCAACACTAACGAAACTGATGGAAGAATATGACGGAAGGCACCAATGACCTATGCTGATATACTTAGCTTTTCAGTCTGAGACCTTGAGTTGTTGTCACAAACAAACCTAGATTCTCCATAATTTTGGTGCATAATGTGTATTGATGGATCCAGTCTGCCACATTCTTGAGATTAGGTGAGTCGAAGGCTGCCCTGCGGCTGCACGAGTCGGGGCAGAGGCTGTGAGGCTGTAACTGAGCTACCACCGGGGATGTCTGTAATAGCAAATATGCCAACAGAAGCCCTGGGCAAGTAGACCTGTGTTTTTTTCTGGAGACTAACAATGTTGAGATTCCAACATACACTGCTAACAAGAAAGTAGCTAGTTTAGTGGTACTAATAAAGCCAATGTCACTCTTCATTTTCTGCAAATAGCAGACTAACACTGGTGTTCTATTCACTCATCTTTCAAATGTGCGCTTGATCTAAGGAGGCCCAGGTAAGTGGGTCACTGAGACTCAACCTCATTACTGGACAAACCCACTATCACTGCATCTCAGACACAAGGTTAAGGGTAAGGAGGTATAAGGTAGAATTAATACACATATTTAAAATTTCCAAGGTAACCTTGAAGGCATTGTTTTCAGGATATTTATGACCTTACGAGGAGAACTAGCAGAACTAGCTAGTACTTCCCAGAGAGAAATTAAGTCAAGTGACATTTTCAGTTCCCAGTGAGTCCTTCTGTGAATCTAAAGGTCAGAAGGCGAGAGCATGGCGGGGATGTATCATTACCTGCATGGGATGATGACTCAGCTTCACTCCCAAACTGCCACATGCTGCCCCTGGCCCCTGAGCAGAAGTGAGACGCAGTGGAGTGCAAGAGTAATTGGCCTACAGAGAGGAAACGAACACTGTGTGGGAACTACAAACCAACCAGCCCACATGTTTAAAGTTTAGGTCGCCACTGTCTTCTCAGGCAATTTGGCTTTTCTCTAGCATCGTGATCTAGAGCTGCCACTTGAGTTTCATTCTGAAGACTATCAATTTGACCGTGACCACATAATATCTATGTTCACATTGCATGGTCAGTAAACCTGAAGCTTCCATATTATTTGCTTTTCTTATAAAAAGCCACCCCAAACTAGATAGATAAAGTCTTGCCACAAACTTCTTTTTGTTATTCTATGTTCATCATTTATTTAGATCAAGCCTGAAGTTTAGATCAGAGATGGAAGAAAAAAAAATAGAATATTTGTTTCCATAGGAGAGTCATTTTCATTGTGTTTACCTGTTCTACACACAAGAGCTCTTCATCATGTCAGCAGTGTCTTGAACATGTTCATATGTACCCTGATTCCATTTATCTGTCTCTGGAAATGCTATTGAGCCCAAACTGTGGGAAAAGAGATAGAATGCTTTGGAGGTGGTGCAAAACACAGGGCATTTTTCGCTCATTAGAATTCTGGCATCAGTGTCTCTACATCAGAGTTCTTTCTATCACTGGCAGCATTGTCTTTGGCAACAGAGAACAAAGAATGGCTGTTTTCTGGCATAAGTCCCACTCCTGGACCAGTCCAGGAACCAGCTGCTTTGGAGGCAGGTGAAGGGGTTTGACTGACACCTCTTGGCACCTCTTCATCCTCTACAGACCCATCCAGACCTAAATGAGAGCTAACGTCACAGGGTGCTGCACAGAAGGGTTTTCATGAGTGAGCCAATCAACATTCATTTCAAAAATCACAGGAAATGTCATAGAAGTTACTGTGAGTGAGAGATGAAGGAAAAAGACTAACACTGAAAGAGCTAACAAAACTTTCTGAAAGTTTCCTTTCCCCTACCCCAAATTCGGAGAAGGATCCCAATCCACCATCTGAACAATACTCTTTTTTATTATTTTTAATTTTAATATATTTTATTGATTATGCTATAACAGTTGTCCCATTTCTCCCCTTCACTCCCCTCCGCCCTGCACACCCTCTCCCACCCACATTCCCCCCCTTTAGTTCATGTCCATGTGCATACTTGTAAGTTCTTTAGCTTCTATATTTCCCATACTATTCTTGTCCTCCCCCTGTCTATTTTCTCCCCACTGTCTATGCTACTTATTCTCTGTACCTTTTCCCCCTCTCTCCTCCTCCCACTCCCCTGTTGCTAACCCTCCATGTGATCTCCATTTCCGTGGTTCTGTTTCTGTTCTAGCTGTTTGCTTAGTTTGCTTTTGCTTTTGTTTTAGGTGTGGTTGTTAGTAATTGTGAGTTTGCCGTCATTTTATTATGCATATTTTTTATCTTTTCTTAGATAAGTCCCTTTAACATTTCATATATTAAGGGCTTGGTGATGATGAACTCCTTAAACTTGACCTTATCTGAAAAGCATTTTATCTGCCCTTCCATTCTAAATGAAAGCTTTGCTGGATAGAGCAATCTTGGATGTAGGTCCTTGCCTTTCCTGACTTGGAATACTTCTTTCCAGACCCTTCTTGCCTGCAAGGTCTCTTCTGAGAAATCAGCTGACAGTCTGATGGGAACTCCTTTGTAGGTGACTGTCTCTTTATCTCTTGCTGCTTCTAGGATTCTCTCCTTCATTTTATTCTTGGGCGATGTAATTATGATGTGCCTTGGTGTGATCCTCCTTGGGTCCAACTTCTTTGGGACTCTCTGAGCTTCCTGGACTTCCTTGAAGTCTATTTCCTTTGCCAGAATGGGGAAGTTCTCCTTTATTATTTGTTCAAATAACTTTTCCACTTGTTGCTCTTCCCCTTCCCCTTCTGGTACCCCTATAATTTGGATGTTGGAACATTTAAAGATGTCCTGGAGGTTCCTAAGCCTCTCTTCGTTTTTTTGAATTCTTGTTTCTTCATTCTTTTCTGTTTGGTTGTTTCTTTGTTCCTTCTGGTCCACTCCATTGATTTGAGTCCCAGTTTCCTTCCCATCACTATTGATTCCCTGTATATCTTCCTTTATTTCACTTAGCATAGCCTTCATTTTATCATCTAATTTGTGACCAAATTCAACCAATTCTGTGAGCATCCTGATCACCATTGCTTTGAACGGGGCATCTGAGAGGTTGGCTATCTCTTCATCACTTAGTTGTATTTTTTCTGGAGCTTTGATCTGTTCTTTCATTTGGGCCTTT